>JASVEL010007634.1:0-110801 GCA_032618575.1 Nicotiana noctiflora
GACAGATACTGGAATAAAGTGTGCCGACTTGGTCAGCCTATCAACAATGACCCAAATAGCATCAAATTTCCTCCGAGTCAAAGGAAGTCCAGTAACGAAATCCATAGTGATCCGCTCCCATTTCCACTCGGGAATCTCAATCCTCTGGAATACACCACCAGGTCTCTGGTGCTCATATTTCACCTGCTGATAATTTAGACACCGAGCGACATACGCAACGATATCTTTCTTCATTCTGCGCCACCAATAGTGCTGCCGTAAGTCCCGGTACATCTTCGCGGCGCCCGGGTGAATAGAATACCGCGAACTGTGGGCCTACACTAAGATCAACTCTCGAATCCCTTCGACATTGGGCACACAAACTCGACCCTGCAATTTCAATATCCCATCATCATCTAGATTTACCTGTGTGGCACCTCCCCGCTGTACCGTATCTCTCAACTCACGCAAATGAGGATCATCAAATTGCCTCTCACGGATACGCTCTAATAAAGAAGAACGAGCGACCGTGCAGGCTAACACCCTGCTAGGCTCAGAAATGTCCAATCTCACGAACCGGTTGGCCAATGCCTGGACATCTATAGCTAATGGTCTCTGACTGACCGGAATATATGCAAGACTACCCATGCTGGCAGACTTTCTACTCAATGCATCGGCCACCACATTGGCCTTACCCGGGTGATATAAAATAGTAACATCATAGTCTTTTAGCAACTCTAGCCACCTTCTCTGCCTCATATTCAACTCCTTCTGTTTAAACATGTACTGAAGACTCTTATGATCGGTGTATACTTCACATGTTACACCATACAAATAATGCCTCCGGATCTTCAATGCGTGAATAATCGCCGCCAATTCTAGATCATGCACTTGATAGTTCTTTTCATGAATCTTCAACTACCTCGAAGCATAAGCAATAACCTTGCCATCCTGCATTAACACTGCACCAAGCCCAATACGGGAAGCATCACAATAAACAGTATAAGGTCCCGTACACTGTGGGTAAAACCAATACCGGTGCTGTGGTCAAGGTTGTCTTGAGCTTTTGAAAGCTCGCCTCACATTCATCGGACCATTCAAATTGAACACCCTTCTGGGTCAATCTGGTCAGTGGGGTTGCAATAGAAGAAAATCCTTCTACGAATCGGCGGTAATAACCCGCTAACCCCAAGAAACTCCGAATATCCGTGGCTGATGTCGGTCTAGGCCAGCTCTTGACTGCCTCAATTTTCTTTGGATCAACCTGAATACCTGCTGCCGTCACAATATGACCCGGGAATGCAACTGAACTTAGCCAAAATTCACACTTTGAAAATTTTGCATATAGCTGGCTATCTCTCAGAGTCTGTAAGGCCACTCTGAGATGTTGCGCATGCTCCTCCTGACCGCGGGAATATATTAATATGTCATCAATGAAGACTATTACAAACAAGTCTAAATAAGGCCGAACACCCGATTCATTAATTCCATAAAAGCTGCTGGAGCATTTGTCAACCCAAAAGACATGACCAGAAATTCATAATGTCCATACCGAGTGCGGAACGCGGTCTTAGGGACATCAGATGCCCTAATCTTCAGCTGATGATAGCCAGATCTCAAATCTATCTTTGAAAATACCTTGGCACCCTGAAGCTGGTCAAATAAATCATCAATTCGCGGAAGTGGATATTTATTTTTGATAGTCACCTTGTTTAACTGTCGATAGTCAATGCACATTCTCATCGAACCATCTTTCTTCTTTACAAATAATACAGGTGCACCCCACGGCGAAACACTGGGCCTAATGAAACCCTTTTCAAGTAAATCCTGCAACTGTTCCTTCAATTCTTTTAACTCCGGCGGAGCCATACGGTATGGGGGAATGGAAATGGGCTGAGTGCCTGGAGCCAAATCAATGCAAAAATCAATGTCCCTATCGGGCGGCATACCCGGCAAGTCTGAAGGAAATACTTCAGGAAATTCGCGAACCACAGGCACAGAGTCAATAGAAGGAACCTCAGCACTAGAATCACGGACATAGGCCAAATAAGCCAAGCATCCCTTTCCAACCATACGCCGAGCTTTAACATAAGAAATAACATTACGGCTAGTATGACCTGAAATCCCTTTCCACTCTATACGAGGCGAATTCGGCAGAGCTAAAGTCACAGTTTTGGCATGGCAATCTAAAATAGCATGATAAGGAGATAGCCAATCCATGCCTAGTATAATATCGAAGTCCACCATATTTAGGAGTAATAAATCAGCACGGGTCTCGAGACCCTCAATTACTATAATACATGACCGATGAACTCGATCAACCACAATAGAGTCGCCTACTGGTGTAGACACATGAACAGAAACACTCAGTGGATCACTGGGGCTGAACCAAGTATGGTGCAAAATAGGAAGACACATACGAATATGTAGACCCAGGGTCAAATAATGCTGATGCCTTTCTATCACAAACCAAAATAATACCCGTAATGACGGCATCAGAAGACTCAGCCTCTGGTCTGGCGGGAAGTGCATAACATCGGGGCTGTGCCCCACCACCCTGAGCAGTATCTCTAGGACGATCAGCTGCTGGCTGGTCTCTACCTCTATCGGTCCGAGCTCCACCTCTATGACCTCTACCTCCACCTCTATGTCCTCTACCTCCGCCTCTAGCCGGCTGGGCAGGCTGTGAGGGAACTGGGGCCTGAATCATGGCACGAGAACCCTGCTGGTGAGATCTGTCGGAAGCTCGAGGGCAATACCTTGCAATGTGCCTAAGATCACCGCACGTAAAACAAGCCCTCGGCCGCTGAAAATGGCGAAGTGGTGGTGCACTGATAGGCTGCTGATCAGAGTAGCGTGGCTGAGAATTACGATCACCTGAAGCATCATGAGAAACCTGAAGAGCTGACTGATAAGGCCTAGGAGGATGGCCTCTATCATAAAAATCTCTATCTCCGGACGAGGTACCACTGAATCTACCCGAATTACGAGATCTCTTATCTGATCCATGTCTCGCTCCCTGTGACAGAGCCATCTCTATCCGGCGGGCTGCATTGGCCGCCTCCTGAAAAGTGATTTCGGTTCCTGCTCCCATAGCCATCTGTAGCCGAATTGGCTGATTCAAACCATCAATAAACCTCCTCACTCTCTCCCGCTCTGTGGGAAGTATGATAATAGCATGACGAGCCAGGTCCACGAACCTAGTCTCGTACTGAGTGACAGACATAGAACCCTGATGAAGACGCTCAAATTGCCTGCGTAACCTCCCGCTGAGTTGCTGGAAGGAACTTCTCCAAGAATAATTCTGCAAACTGCTCCCAAGTCAAAGATGACGATCCCGCTGGCCTGGTTAGACAATAATCTCTCCACCAAGTCTTGGCGGAACCGGATAACCGAAAAGTAGCAAAATCCACACCATTAGTCTCCACAATACCCATAGTACGGAGAACTTCGTGGCACCTGTATAGGAAATCCTGTGGATCCTCTGAAGGAGTGTCACTGAATGTGGTAGTGAACAGCTTGGTAAACCTGTCCAATCTCCACAACGCATCAGCAGACATGGCTGCACCATCATTAGACGGAGTCGCAATAATAGGCCGAGCTGCCTCAACTGGCTGAATTACAGGATCTTGAGCCTGGGGAATTACTGGCTCTGGAGTGCGCGTAGCAGGAGTCTGATTACCTCCTCCAGCCTGAGAAGTGGCTGGTGCTACCGGTAATAAACCTGCTCTGGTGACATGATCCATAAAACCCGCTATCCGGACCAAAGCATCCTGAAGATCCGGTGAAAATAAAGCTCCTCCTGGGACCTGAGCTGGGCCTACTGGAGCTGCTGGGGCTGGAATTTCCTCCTCTATATGAACCTGAGGTTCTGCCACTCGTGCTGCTGCTCGGGGCTGAGCTCCTGCCCCTACCTTGTCCTCTAGGACGACCTCGACCTCGGCCTCTACCCCTAGCGGGAGCTGCCGCTGCTGGGACCTCGGGCTGCTGGTCAGTAGATGAGGATGCACGTGTCCTTACCATCTGCGGAAGAACAGAGTAGAAGTTCAATTAACATTCAAAAGATCAAGTCGCACGACCGGAAAGAATAAAGAGAATATTTTCCTAACTCTGTAGCCTCTGGAGGATAAATACAGACGTCTCCGTACCGATCCTTCATACTCTACTAAGGTTGTTCGTGAGTTGTGAGACCTATGCAACCTAGTGCTCTGATACCAACTTGTCACAACCCGGATTTCCCACCATCGGGGGTCATGATGGCGCCTACTAAATAGAAACTAGGCAAGCCAAATATTAATTACATCTCCATTAATTACCAATTTCTTATTAAAAACATATAAATTACAGCGGAATAATCAAAATTAGCGGAAGACTTAGTCAAATATGATAAAGAAAACCCAAACATGATACACTACCCAAGACTGGTGTCACAATACTCACGAACTTCTAAGAATAATACACATAATTGTCTGAAAGAAAATACAAGTTGTTTATCTCGATTATATGAGATAACAGAATGAAAAGCATAGATAGAAGAGACAACGGGTCCTGCGGACGCCTGCAAGGCTACCTCGTAGTCTCAGTAGTTGAAAAATCCACAAGTCTCTACTGCCGCTGCTGCTGTCCGTAACCTGTATCTGCGCAAAAAGAGCGCAGAGTGTAGTATCAGCACAACCGACCCCATGTGCTGGTAAGTGCCTGGCCTATCCCAGCGAACTAGTGACAAGGCTAAGGCCAGTCACCCACCTAAACCTGTACAGTTGCAATATAGGCATATATATATACAATACATTTATAAGGAAATACTCTGCTCTGAAATAATATTCAATAACTCAAGATATCCAGAATAATCTTACTTTCATGTCTCAATTTCCTCTTTCATTTCATGTCTCGTGGTAGGCGTACCACCCGCTCCCAACTATCACAGTAATTATCTCTTGTGGTAGGCGTACCACCCGCTCCCAATTATCAATAATTATATCTCGTGGTAGGCGTACAACCCGCTCCCAAATATATCAATAGTTATATCTTGTGGTAGGCGTACCACCCGCTCCCAAATATATCAATAATCATATCTTGTGGTAGGCGTACCACCCGCTCCAAAATATATCAATCGGCTACCGGCAACTATGGCCAATGCCAAGATTTTTAAGTCACTTTGTGGTCGGCGTACCACACGATCCCAAATATAAAATATATAAGTTACCGGCATTTAGCCAATAATCTCTATATCAACAATATTTATAATTACCGGTTTTAAACCAATAATTTATAATAATTTCAACAAATTACCTTCATTACCGGTATAACACCAATAACTCTTATTCACCGCAATTTATTCATAACTAAATTCATATTCCTACAAACTAGGATAGAACAAACACTTACCTCGAAAGTTTACGAATGATTTAATCCGTAGCAATGCCCTTTCCTTTCGAATTTGACTCCAATCCAATCGTATCTATACACAATTGATTTAATATCATCAATACTACTCAACAAACTAATTCCCAAGACCAATTACAACTTTTACAACATTCTGCCATGAATAGTGAATTTCAACCCCGGGCCCACATGGTCGGAATTCGGGGTTAGTACCAAAATCCGGTTACCCATCCCCCACGAGTTCATGTATATGATTTGTTTCAAAATCGGACCTCAATTCGAGGTCCAATTCACCAATTTATGAGAAACCCTATTTTCTAACAAAAACAAGAATTCTACCATGAAAACCTTTGATTTTTAATGAAAAACATGTTTAATGATGTTAGGTATTGAAAGAATTAAGTAAAAAGTGGCTTACAATTGTTTTGATGAAGAAGGAATCCGTGAAGAATCGCAAATGGGTGTTTTTGTTTTGTAAAAAGTGAAGAAATGACTGAAAATCGTGTTTTACAGGTCTCTGTGTTCGCATTTGCGAACATGGGTTCGCAATTGCGAACCCCGACCAATTTCTGGAGTTTGAAAAATAAGCTAAGGCTGGGAAGTTCGCATTTGCGAACTTTTCTTCGCATTTGCGAAGCCAAGGCAAAACTGGGAAGTTCGTATTTGCGAACTATTGTTCGCAATTGCGAACACAAGCTAAATATTGGGAGGTTCGCATTTGCGAACTATTGTTCGCATTTGCGAACACAGGCAGAATAGTGTCGAGTTCGCATTTGCGAACTATAGTTCGCATTTGCGAACACAGGCACAGTAGGGTCAAGTTCGCATTTGCGAACTATTGTTTGCATTTGCGAACACAGGCACAATAGGGGGGAGTTCGCATTTGCGAACTATTGTTCGCATTTGCGAACTCTGGCAGAATAGTGGGGAGTTCGCATTTGCGAACTATTGTTCGCATTTGCGAACTCTGCAGACCAGTTGCAGACAGCAACTTCAAACATGAAAAATTGATCTCGTGGCCTATCCAAAGTTCACCCGAGCCCTCGGGGCTCCAAACCAAATATGCACATAACCTCAAAAACACATTATGAACTTGTTCGTGCGATCACATCCCCAATATCACCTCGTTTTCATCAAATCAAGCCTCAAATGCATGATTTTCATACCTTTAGTTTTCAAAACTTTCAAACTTGGGACTCAAGGTCCAAAACATCTCAAACGACATCCAAATGTCACCAAACTTTACGGAAATCACATATATAATATTTAAGACTTGTACCGGGCGTCGGAACCAAAATACGAGCCCGATACCAAGGTCAATTAATTTATTTCCTTTAATAATTGCATCAAAAATAATTTCACATAAAAATTCATAACTTGGGCTCTAGGCCTCGGAATTCGACTCCGGACGCATGTCCAAGACCCTTATTTTCCTACGGACCTCTCGGGACCATCAAATCTCGGGTCCGGATCCATTTACCAAAAATGTTGACCGAAGTCAACCATATCAATATTAATATCATTTTTATCCAAATTTCTCATAGAATTCATATTTTCTATCACAAAATCTTTCCGGCTACATGCTCGGATCGTGCACGTAAATCGAGGCAACATAGAATGAGGTTTTCAAGGCCTCGAAGCTCGAAATGATTAATTAAATAAGTGATGACCCTTTGGGTCGTCACACTGCCATATTTTTCTATTCGAAGCCGCGTCGACGTTCGGATGTGTTGTGCTTCGTTTCAGTCTGTACAACTCCAGGTTCATCTCTGCTTCATTGGTGTCTCCTTTCCAGATTTGATTAATTCATGAGAATACTTTATCAGTTGTATTGTTTTGCCTAATTTTAACGAATATACCCATATCCATTATCTCTCGTTATTAAGTTGGTCCTCATTTATTTGTTCTTTGTTTCCAAAGCTTCAAATGAAAACTAGCATGTTTGGGATCTGTAGTTTGTCAATGTCGTAAGCATTGTCACACCTCCTTTTGGCGCGCCCCCTACCCCGGAGGGTAGATGCGCGAGGGAGTTTTCCAATTTAAGTGACAATATTCGAAACGGGATTATTTTTATTATTTCAGAGTCGCCACTTGGAATAAATTAAGGTGTCCCAAGTCACTGATTTATTTAAATCCCGAATCGAGGAAATTTACGACTTTCCAAATGAAGTCTGCGAGCCAGAAATTCTAAGTAAGGAATTATGTTGACCCGAGGGAAGGTGTTAGGCACCCCCAGATCCCGTGGTTCTAGACGGTCGCTTCAATTATTATAAATGGCTAAAATATCTGATTTGAATACACGTTATAACTTACGTGCTTTTATAATTATTTACCACTTTTAAATAATTTGAATTATTCGTAATTTGAGTTACGCGTACGTGTATTCTTTTCTTTTGACGCATAAAAATTATGTCACGCGAACGTGTCCACAAATAATATTGCTTATTTGATAAATTGATAAATACAAAGCGCACCTATGCATAGGTATTTACTAATGTACATATGGTTGGTTGTCCAATGTGAACAAATATCATATTTTAACTATTTAAGAACCTAACAGTTATAATATTCTATTCTAACCTCCTCAAACAATTAATCCTATATCCAATTGCAAGTAAGCACCTTAAACATTATATAAAGTTTTCATCTTTATTTCTTTTTCTTGTTTTTTCAGTTAATCAATTTAATTCATGAACAAAACTAGTCGGCCAAACTGACATATCTCCAAAACTTAACAATGCCACCAATTCAACTAACATATATAATGGTGAATAAAAAAAACAAACTCTAGCATCACATAAAGATCAAAGGCAAACATTCATAACCCAAAATTACACAAGATTAATTCAACAGTTAAAATCTAACAAATTCTACTTGTTCATAGTTTGAATATCTAGAATAAATGTAGGGAGGGGAGCTAAAGCAGTAATGAACATTTGCACTCCAAGTTCTTCTCAATTAAGCTTCATTCAATTTGAATCTATACATCACTCAAAGTAGAGATGAATACATGGAATTCAAAAAGCAAGGAGGAAGTCAGTAATTTGTTCGACAATGAACGAACAACAGCGAGGCAGCCGCAACAGCAAATTCCAGCAATGAACAATAGCAAAAACCCGAGCCACTCAGATAACAACCAAAGTGAAATTCCAGGACAAACTACACCAATAGGGGATTCAAACAATTTTCAAAAGACCAAAACAGCAGAGACCATCTTCAGATTAATCCCTAGGAACTTTCAGTTGACTTGAGAAGAGGCAGATGAAACTATAGCCTTTCGACTCCCAAAATCTCTCTACAACTTACTACTTTTCTCCTGGTCTGTGTGTGTGTTATCACTGTTTTCCTATCTCTGGACAGACTCCCCTCCTCGACTATGTGTCTCCTAACAGCTCCTTAATATGTATGCTTTTTCCAGTGTGTTCAACTCGCCTTAAACTCTCAATTTCAAGACCTCTTTCTTTTCTATTTTATTCTCTCTAGCTTAATGAAACTCTCTTTTTCTCCTCAGAAACTCACAGCATCTCCAATCTATATCCTCTGCCTCTCTATGTTCTTTCCAGTAAGTGTCTCTGTGTTTTCCCTCTTTTCTGCCAGTGTCAATGTGTTTCTAGTGTTCTGCCAGTATGAATCTGTTCTGAATGTGAGAGTGTCTCTGTGTGAGTGTTTTTTGTGTGTGAGTGTATGTATGTGTTTTTCTCTGTTTTCCAGTGTTTCTCTATGTTCTCAATGTGTGTCCATAGTTTTAGTGTTCTGCCAGTTTTATAGCCAAACATAAAAGCACTTCACACTTCCTGAACACTCAGATTTACTGCCTCTCTCATTAAACACATGGGTACCTTTAACTTTTGAATCATTTCCCCCATGTGAGCTCTCATTTCCAGCTCTTAATAGCACTCAATAGCATTAGTAAACTAGTTTCTGCCATGACACTCTGTGCTCATCCCATTACCTAGTGTCTAATCCCCTTTTTTAGTTTAAAAGTGTTCTGCAGCTTATTGTTTAATCATTTATATTAAGTTTTGGCTTAAACTAACCCATCACTATTAGACAGATTCAATAGTTAAGTGGTTCACCAGCATTCATCTGACAAGCCAACTCAAAACAACACATTTTCAAACCTTAGATTCCTAATCAACCTTGAAATATTATTCTGCCTTGAGTTTCTTTTTTAAACAAATGTAAGAAACCACTGAATTATGACCAACATTTGATTAATACTAATAGGAACTATACAGCTATAACCAAACTCAGTAGCTAACTCAACAACCAAAATCAAACAACAAACACGAAATATCAGATCAATTCAATTCAAACAACTATGACCCGCTGCCCGGGATTTCAAACAACAATTTCTACGAGATTAAACGACGACATTCAATTAAACTAACTACAACATATATCATTGATAACAGATTAATTGATAAAACAGTGATTCTAAAAATCTCGGCCGAAAATGAAACTAAGTATTCGACGACGCTAATCGAAGCGAATACACATTCTACAACACACGCAATCGAACAAACAACAACAGAAGAGCAATTGACCACATAAAAGGTCTTCGCGGGAAGGAGAAGAAAGAATAAACATCCGAAAAATTAACGACAGATGAAAACTATGAAACGACTATACTAAACAAGTAAATAAGAAAAGAAAGAAGAAAGGAAATACCTCGAGAGGAGAAAATTGGCATTGAAACAGACGGACTTGACTTGAAAATTGGTATTCGAGGTCGAACGGACCTTAATTGAAATGTTTTCAAATGAAAACAAACCAATTAAGGTCTATTAGACCCCAATTCCTATTTGAAATTAGACGAGAAATCCCTAATTCAAAATCTAGGGTTCTTGAAGGTCGGATTTGGGGCTTAATAGTTTCTGGCTGGATTCGAGCCGGACCAATGGTCGTTTGGGTGTGAGGGTGGTCTGGAGGTGCTAGGGTGAGATTTTGGAAAGATTTGGCATAGGTTTGGTTTTGGGTCGATTCTTCGATCTAATATTCGAAGAGCTCGGGGATGATTCGAGGTTAATGGTTCATGGATTCATGCTGGGGGAGGTAAGGGGAAGATTTGGTGTAAATTTGGGGAGGTTTGGCCTACAGGAACCGCCGTGAGGAGATTTCCGGCAGGCGGCGGACGGTGGCGACGGACGGCGTTACAAGGGGAGTTCTGGGATGTTTGAGAGAGAAAGGGGAATGGGTCATGTGAGGAATGAGGGAATGGAAGCGGGTATTGGGGGTATTGGGGGGGGGGGGGTTGGTATATTAAAATTGAGTGGATTAATGTAGGCCATTGGATTAGAAGAATCCAACGGCTGTGATCGTTTAAGAGTGGGTAATGGGTCGGGTACGAAAACGGGTAGAGAGGATATGATCTTGTCCGTTGGATTGGGGGTGGGTCGCCGGATGAGATTTGTTGGTTTGGACTGGGCTAACGCTTTTTGGGCCTGGATTTGGCTAGTTTTGGACTGGTTTCATCCGAATTTCAAACCAAGTTTCCATTATTTCCTCCCTCTCAATTAATTTAAACTCCTAATTTATAAAAAATAAAAATCCTAACTATACTAAAAAAAATCAAATCAAATTAACTAATACTAATTATACTAACAATCGTTACATATAATTAAATATCAATTAAACATAAAACACACAATTAGGCATTTAAATGCTAAAAATGTAAAAAGATGAATTATTTTTGTGATTTTCATTTTGTAAGATAAAATTAATTACTCCTAATTTCAAAGCTAGATAAAAAATGTAAACACGACATATTTTTGTATTTTTATTAATTTAAACACATATAATCACGCTCATACGAATAAAAAACAATTGCCAAAAATAACACGAAAATTCACAAAAATACACACCGTACAAATCTATATTTTTTTTGAATTTTTGGGAGTAATTCTCATGTAAGGCAAAAATCACGTGCTCACAGCTGTCCCTCTTTGCGTGTAAACTCGAAGAGTTTTCGTGCAAAGATTATGAGCAAAACGAGCGATTTTTGCTCGTTTTGAGCACTCCGTGTGAAGCATTTTTTTGAAAAAGTTTGACCGAACCTTTGCTTCAGAAGGTCTCCTACATATCCTGGGCTAAATAGGAATTGGGTCAATGTAGTTCGGGAAGTTTCGGTAGCTGGGACTACCTTGAACTGACACTTTGTTGTTACTGTTGCTATCGTTGCTGCTGTTGCTGCTGTTGCTGCTTACTGCTCACTGACCTCCTTATTACACCAAGAAATAAATTAAAGCTGATCTAGCTATGCTATCAAACCATGAGTTACAAGATTCCTATCTATGATTCTCTTGAAAATTTGATCTTGAATCTTAGCTGATTGGCTATAGACCTCGATCTGAATCTTGATGCTCAACAAGCTGTACGTGCTTGTTTATTTCTGTAACATTGAGTGAAACGGAGTCGGCGGAGCTTGTTATTTCAATCAGCTTCTGAGCAATCCGCGCCTTTGTTTACTCCAACGTTTGAACTCTTTTCTTTTGGTTCTTTTCTTCCTTTCTTCATCCCGGATTGATGTTCCACTCGTAGGTTATCTCGATCCTTGCGTCCCGAGGTCAAACCTATTTAGACAACAAAACAAACAAACGAACGAAATTTTTCTGCCCCAGTTTTGCTAGGAAAATTTCATGAGTTAGTCGTGACACAGAAAGTGATTAAAAAAACTCTTTGGGTAAGAAAGTCATAGATTCACAAATAAACGTTCCACGGCTTTCTGGCCGGGATTTTTGAAGAAGAGTTTCACGGCTTTCTGGCCGGAATTCAAACAATGTCCAACGGTTTTTGGCCGCTAGACCCTCGGTTTTTTGGCCGGGGATAAACTAAATGGCTCCGCAGTTTTCTGACTGGGAGATCCTCGGTTTTCTGACCGGGGATAAAAGTTTCACGGCTTTCTGGCCGGAATTCAAACAATGTCTAGCGGTTTTTTGGCCGGGGTTAAAGTAAATGGCTCCGCAGTTTTTTGACTGGGAGATCCTCGGTTTTTTTACCGGGGATAAAAGTTTCACGGCTTTCTGGCCGGAATTCAAACAATGTCTAACGGTTTTTTGGCCGTCAGACCCTCAGTTTTTTGGCCGGGGTTAAAGTAAATGGCTCAGCAGTTTTTGACTGGGAGATCCTCGGTTTTTTGACCGGGGATAAAAGTTTCACGGCTTTCTGGCCGGAATTCAAACAATGTCTAATGGTTTTTTGGCCGTTAGACCCTCAGTTTTTTGGCCGGGGTAAAAGTAAATGGCTCCGCAGTTTTTTGACTGGAGAGATCCTCGGTTTTCTGACCGGGGATAAAAGTTTCACGGCTTTCTGACCGAAATTCAAATAATGTCTAACGGTTTTATGGCCGTCAGACCCTCGGTTTTTTGGTCGGGGTTAAAGTAAATGGCTCCGCAGTTTTTTGACTGGGAGATCCTCGGTTTTTTGACCGGGGATAAAAGTTTCACGGCTTTCTGGCCAGAATTCAAATAATGTCTAACGGTTTTTTTGGCCGTCAGACTCTCGGTTTTTTGGCCGAGGTTAGAATAAATGGCTCCGCAGTTTTTGACTAGGAGATCCTCGGTTTTTGACCGGGGATAAAAGTTTCACGGCTTTCGGTCGGAATTCAAACAATGTCTAACGGTTTTTGGCCGTCGGACCCTCGGTTTTTGGTCGGGGTTAAAGTAAATGGCTCCGCGAGTTTTCGACCGGGAGATCCTCGGTTTTCGACCGGGGATAAATGTTTCACGGCTTTCGGCCGGAATTCAAACAATGTCTAACGGTTTTTGGCCGTCGGACCCTCGGTTTTTGGCCGGGGTTAAAGTAAATGGCTCCGCGGTTTTCCGACTGGGAGATCCTCGGTTTTTGACCGGGGATAAAAGTTTCACGGCTTTCGGCCGGAATTCAAACAATGTCTAACGGTTTTTTGACCGCCAGACCCTCGGTTTTTGGCCGGGATAAAAGTAAATGGCTCACGCAGTTTTTTGACTTGGGTGATCCTCGGTTTTCGACCGGGGATAAAAGTTTCACCGCTTTCGGCCGGAATTCAAACAATGTCTAACGGTTTTTTGGCCGCCGGAACCTCGATTTTTTGGTCGGGGTAAAAGTAAATGGCTCCGCGGTTTTTGACTGGGGAGATCCTCGGTTTTCTGACCGGGGATAAAAGTTTCACGGCTTTCTGGCCGGAATTCAAACAATGTCTAACGGTTTTTTGGCCGCCGGACCCTCGATTTTTGGCCGGGGTTAAAATAAATGGCTTCGCAGTTTTTTGACTGGGGAGATCCTCGGTTTTCTGACCGGGGATAAAAGTTTCACAGCTTTCTGGCCGGAATTCAAACAATGTCTAACGGTATTTTGGCCGCCAGACCCTCGGTCTTTTGGCCGGGGTAAAAGTAAATGGCTCCGCAGCTTTTTGACTGGGGAGATCCTCGGTTTTCTGACCGGGGATAAAAGTTTCACGGCTTTCTGGCCGGAATTCAAACAATGTCTAACGGTTTTTTGGCCGCCGGACCCTCGGTTTTTTGGCCGGGGTTAAAATAAATGGCTCCGCAGTTTTTGACTGGGAGATCCTCGGTTTTCTGACCGGGGATAAAAGTTTCACGACTTTTTGGCCGGAATACAAACAATGTCTAACGGCTTTTTGGCCGTCGGACCCTCGGTTTTTGGCCGGGGTTAAAGTAAATGGCTCCGCAGTTTTCGACTGCGAGATCCTCGGTTTTCTAGCTGGGGATAAAAGTTTCACGACTTTCCGGCCGGAATTCAAACAATGTCTAACGGTTTTTTGGCCGCCGGACCCTCGGTTTTTTGACCGAGGTTAAAATAAATGGCTCCGCAGTTTTCTGACCGGGAGATCCTCGGTTTTTTGACCGGGGATAAAAGTTTCACGGATTTTTGGCCGGAATTCAAACAATGTCTAACGGTTTTTGGCCGTCGGACCCTCGGTTTTTTGGCCGGGGTAAAAGTAAATGGCTCCGCAGTTTTCGACCGGGAGATCCTCGGTTTTTTGACCGGAGATAAAAGTTTCACGGCTTTACGGCCGGAATTCAAACAATGTCTAACGGTTTTTGGCCGTCGGACCCTCGGTTTTTTGGCCGGGGTTAAAGTAAATGGCTCAGCAGTTTTCTGACTGGGAGATCCTCGGTTTTTCTGACCGTGGATGAAAGTTTCACGGCTTTCTGGCCGGAATTCAAACAATGTCTAACGGTTTTTTGGCCGTCAGACCCTCGGTTTTTGGCTGGGGTTAAAGTAAATGGCTCCGCAGTTTTCTGACCGGGGATAAAAGTTTCAGGGCTTTCTGGCCGGAATTCAAACAATGTCTAACGGTTTTTTGGCAGCCAGACCCTCGGTTTTTTGGCCGAGGTTAAAATAAATGGCTCCGCAGTTTTCCGACTGGGAGATCCTCGGTTTTCTGACCGGGGATAAAAGTTTCACGGCTTTCTGGCAGGAATTCAAACAATATCTAACGGTTTTTTGGCCGTCAGACCCTCGGTTTTTTGGCCGGGGTAAAAGTAAATGGCTCCGCAGTTTTCTGACTGGGAGATCCTCGGTTTTCTAACCGGGGATAAAAGTTTCACGGCTTTCTGGCCGGAATTCAAACAATTTCTAACGGTTTTTTGGCTGGAGACCCTCGGTTTTTTGGCCGAGGTAAAAGTAAATGGCTCTGCAGCTTTTTGACTGGGGAGATCCTCAGTTTTCTGACCCGGGATAAAAGTTTCACGGCTTTCTGGCCGGAATTCAAACAATGTCTAACAGTTTTTTGGCCGCCAAACCCTCGGTTTTTTGGTCGGGGTAAAAGTAAATGGCTCCGCAGTTTTTTGACTGGGGAGATCCTCGGTTTTCTAACCGGGGATAAAAGTTTCACGACTTTCTGGCCGGAATTCAAACAATGTCTAACGGCTTTTTGGCCGTCAGACCCTCGGTTTTTTGGCCGGGGTAAAAGTAAATGGCTCCGCAGTTTTCTGACTGCGAGATCCTCGGTTTTCTAACTAGGGATAAAAGTTTCACAGCTTTCTGGCCGGAAAGACCCTCGGTTTTTCTGACCAGGGTCCAAACAGATATTGGACTGATATGATTTGATTCTCTTTTTTGGAGTTTTCATTTTCTTTTCTTTTATTCTTCCATTTGGGCCTTCTTTTAGGCTTTCTTTTTAACCATCAACAAATGCATAAGATAAAGCTCTAAAAAGAAACTTCCCTCTTTATGTGTTTTCCTTGTTCCAAAGCCATTTCGATGCTTGCGTACTTCACTTCTTCTAGTTGTACCTTCTTCTTGCTCAATTAAACAGACCTGCTTTCAACAAAGAACATTTTATCAGTTGAAAAAGTGGTTGACTTTGTGGCCTTGATTATCTTCATTGCTTGATCCTTGTCTCATTTCCATTGAGAACTTTGCTACCAATTGTCTTTGGGGGTGACTTCTTTTCAAACTGACCGGGTTCAAACTCGGAATTCTTTGAGGACTCGCCTGTGTGGGCTCTGTCTTTCTGTCTCGTTCCGTTTTTAAAACCTTAGCCTTTGATTTCCTCTTCCTTCTTAATGTCCTTTCCTTTGCAAGTGATCGACCATCATGATCAGTCAGGATTGGATCAATACACCACTGAGGCTGGGTATCTTTCTTTGCCTTTTTACCAGATGGAATCCTGTAAAACCGGTCCTGCCGCTTTTCTTCGTAATAGTTTCAGAATTAAAATCAAGCCGAAATGGATTCAAAGAATAACTATACAAAAGCAAGGAAATGAGTTTAAAGAGAAGCGTCCCTTTGGGGGAAAAAGAAGGACTTATCTGGGATGCATGCTGACTTCAAATAAACATGACATGCTTCTTCGACTGGACGCCTGACCCACATAAACTTTCCAACATCTTATGAACCCATTGATTCGCAATTTCAAAACCAGGGAACCTTGCCAAAATTCTTTTAGTGAAGGGATGTCTTCTTTTTGGTCGGCGGCGCCCTTTTGCGGGTTTTCGCCAATCGACCTCTCTCATTTCTCTTCTCACTGTCGCCCGATAGTGCTCTTTGCGAGTTTTCACTAAACGGACTCTCTCATTTTTAGCTTCTCCAATCGCCATCGCCTTATGGTGCCCGAAGGTTTTCACCAATAAGACTCTCTCATTTTGTTTCTCTCAATTCAGGCTATGTCAGATTTCCGTCAATGACATTTTTCTCTTCCTTGCCTTTGCTAATTGATCTGAAGGACTTGAACATGTTTTTTTTTTTTGGGTAAGAAGGAATTTGAATGGAATTACAACTCTGGAACCATCTTGACGGATCTAAACTAAACCGTCATATCATCTGCCCCAGTTTCAATTTTTGGGAAATTGGGTTTTTTGTTTTGGTGTGACTGAACCTCAGGGAGAGGTTGCCTACGTATCCTTTCGGAATCAAGTCAGAACGTAGTTCAGGTACTTTGTTTGTTTTGTTTTGTTTTTGGTTTTTTTTTTTTTATTTGGATTCCAAAGAGGGTAGCCAAAGAAAGGTAACCGACTCAAAAGGGTTTTACAAAGGATTCATAGTGTTTGGGGTAGCAAGAAAGAAAGCCTTCGTCATCTCAATTATACAAAAACCAACGTCGCAGGAGGTCCTGACATAGTACCTTTATACTGTATCTGTATTGACTACCATTTCAAGATCATTCCCTTCAATGTCTCCCAGATACAGTGTCCCTCCTAGTGATATTTTCCAGATGATGAATGGATCTTTCCAATTAGGAGCCAATTTTCCTTTTGTCTCTTAGTAATGAGGAGGAATGCGCCTTAACGTCGGTTATTTTATTTCGAGATTCCTGGGCCCCACTTTCTTGTTGCAAGCATGGGCCATTCTTTGTTGGGATAACTACTCGGGTATCCTCTGAGTACAACACAATCCTTTTGTATGCGAACCAATTTTCCTTCAGTTATTCCAATTCATTGTTTCATTTCCTCAAAAATAAACTTTTGTGCATTTCAACTCTCGATTCATTATTCTGAAGTCTGACAGCGTTTTGGGATCTAGGCATGGAGTCCGCAAGCATGTCATGTTATTCAAAGCTGCGTGATTTGAACTAAAGAGAAGAGAAAAAGAAAACTAAAACAAATCTGAAAGAATAAAAAAGGAAAAGGAAACGGACGATGAAATATTAATTTCATTTCTTGGAATTGAAACGGACGATGAAATATTAACATCCAATTTACACCCTGAAATAACTCTGGACGCAGAAAAAATGCGGCAGGACAAGTTTACTGGGCTTCCGCCTGATCGGGAATGGCCTAGCCTTTTAGTTTGGGAGTTTAGTGTCTGGTCCCATCTCAACGATGATAGTCCCTTTCCCTGGCTCGACCATGCGGGTACCGCAAAGCTTTGCCTCATGTTTTCCTTCACTCTCTTCCATCACGAAATCCTTATTATCTTCCTCTTGACGGTCCTTAAGCTTTTGTGGTATGCGTCCAACAAACATTGGCTCATTCAGCCGGGGTGTCTTAATTGCCCCCCCCCCCAGACCACTATTAAAAAAATTTACGTTCTTTTGATTTAGCAATGGGTTGCTGAACTTTTCCTTTGGACCTCTTAAAGTATGAATGTGAGGCTAGAGTACCACAAAATCAACCACCCTTTTCTACAACCTGGAGTTTGGCAAACAAACGGTTAGTCCGAGACAACATAACTGATAAGTAATCCCACGTTGGGTGTGATGCACTTATACAGTTGATTGTGTTGCTACTTGTATTCGATTGTAATGCGTTATTCCGGCTTATACTTTCCTTTGATTTCATCTTCTTTCTCTCTTTATCAATTTTCTCTTTTTTTTCATTTTTCTTTTTTTTTTCTTTTTTTTTTTTTGGTGATGGTCGGATCTTATGTGGATTGCCTACGTATCATATCAAAGCATGAATCAGACCGAGCGTAGTTCGGATAATCGGGAATTGAGTAAATCAACTAATTCTTGAAAGAAATGCTTTAAAAGAAGAAAGGAAAATATTTTTCCTTATTTTTTTTTACTATTTTTTTTTTGCTTTTGGTTTTGCCTTTTGATAAGACTTCTAAAAAAAATTTATTTGCTTTGGAGTAAAATCCATATTTTAAAATTTTTGATTTTTATTGATTTTTCTTTTTATTTCATGAAAAGCATTAGAAAGAACGAAACCATTTTTTTTTTGAACTATTTTTACTTTTTTTTTTTGAATTTTCTAAAGAAAGATTTTAATGAAGGAACTAAACGAGAGTATTTTTTATTTATTTATTTTTTTTGATTTTTTTGATTTTTTTTTAAAATTGGGGTCGGAACCGATGAGGTTTTCCTACGTATCTCACATCCGGTGAGAATCAGACCCGCGTAGTTCGGATATGAGAGGACAATAATAATAAAACATTTTTTACAGGAATTTTCAATTTTCACAATAAAACAAACTTGATTACAAAGTTTTAAAAACTAGCCATACTAACGGATTTTGATGAAAAGAAATACTTACAGACTTGAAAATCAAACACCATATGATCTAATCAAAAGAAATATAAATAAAAAAAAACTAGCAGATTACTTCCCTGTTTGCCAATTTCAACCAAATGGCTATTTCTGCAAACGTGGCCCCTTCTCAACTCCATATGAATTTTGAGGCCGGGAAGGATTTCTTTACAAATTTGTCCATTCTTTTACGAAGACAACCTTTCGACAACTAAAAGATACTATAAGGCTATCTCGGCAAGAACGGTTTAAAATACCGCCGAAACTAGCTTGGCTTATTTCGACCAAAAATTCAAGCATTTACTTGCCACTGATTCTTTTCTTATTTTTTTTTTCAAATTAAAATAAAAGACATGGTTTTGCAGACACGACATTTTAGCACCTCGGGGACGAGGATTTTAAGGTTGTGTTTAGCTAATTGACCAAAAATCCTAAAAATGATCAAAAGTGGCCGTTTATGCAAAGTTAGCTTTTCGGCGTCCCTCTCGGGAACATTCGACTATTTTTGGCAAAAGCGGCATCACCTGACTTATTTATGACAAAAATTAAAATTTAGATATATTTTTTTTTCTTTTTATTTTTCAAATTAAAACAAAAAATCTGGTATTGCAAATACGGCCTTTCAGCGCCTCGGGGACGAAGATTATAAGGCTGTGAGGGTTAATCGACCAAAAAATCTACAAAATGACCCAAAAGTGGCCGTTTATGCAAAGTCAACCTTCCGGCGTCCCTTTCGGGTACATTCAGCTGTTTTTGAAAACGGCATCACTCAACATATTTACAACAAAAAAATCAATTTCTATATTTTTGTATATTTTTGGAAAAGGGGAGGTTGGATCCGATGAAGGTTGCCTACGTATCTCACACCATGTGAGAATCAAACCAGCGTAGTTCGGTAATAAAAGAACTAAATCATTTTAAGAAACGAAAACAAACTATTTTTAAACAGCATTTCTAAAACCAACTATTTTCAGAGAAACTGACCTATCTTTAATAAAATCAACAAAAAAAAATTTCGATTTTTTTTTTTTTTTTTTTGCATTTTTCAAGAAACAATTATTTTCAAAGGAAACTAAGGAAATTTATTTGCATTTTTTTTTTTGCATTTTTCAAAAAATTATTTTCAAAGAAACTAAACTATTTTTCGTAAAATTAAGAAAATTTATTTGGGATTTATTTTTTATATTCAAAAATTTTCAAAGAAACTAACTATTTAAAATTAACAAAATTTATTCGGAGATTTTTTTTTCATGTTTTCTTTTTCCATTTTTTTTTCAAAATTATTTTCCAATAAAAGCACCTCGTTTTCCATTTATTTGACATCTTTTACTTCTTACCCTCTTTTTTCAACATACCGGTCGACATGTAAGATCGAAACAAATAAATGCACACAGAAAGATGCAACAAGTTGGTCTTTTGTTTCAGGTACACCTGTCCTAGACAGGCCCAACCCCTGTGTTGAGCCTCCTAAGTCAAATATGCACGTGATGCAAATAAGCGTTCCTATCGGGGATCCGGCATAAGGTTTTGTTATTCTAAGTCATCATCCTGTTGGAAAAAGTGTCAAGACTGGCTTTAACTCGAGCGGACAACTCGAACCAAAGAGTGTCAGTGCACCGGTAGCATGGCTTTCCGGCTTAATTGACAAAACTCTCCGCCTAAACATGTGTGACTACAAATCCTTCACCGGGTGCCAAGCACCGCAGCTATCTTGAGAAAAAACGGGCTATGTCCAGCAAATGCCCGATATTATATTTCAAAAGACTCAGAAGATGAAAAATGGGTATCGGCTGATAATAAATAAGCCAAATACAACAATTATTCAAAGCTCGAATTCTTAAACCCTGAACCAGTGGTTCTGGGTTTGTGTCCCCAGCAGACTCGCCAGAGCTGTCACACCTCCTTTTGGCGCGCCCCTACCCCGGAGGGTAGATGCGCGAGGGAGTTTTTTCCAATTTAAGTGACAATATTTGAAACGGGATTATTTTTATTACTCCTCAAACAATTAATCCTATATCCAATTGCAAGTAAGCACCTTAAACATTATATAAAGTTTTCATCTTTATTTCTTTTTCTTGTTTTTTCAGTTAATCAATTTAATTCATGAACAAAACTAGTCGGCCAAACTGACATATCTCCAAAACTTAACAATGCCACCAATTCAACTAACATATATAATGGTGAATAAAAAAAACAAACTCTAGCATCACATAAAGATCAAAGGCATACATTCATAACCCAAAATTACACAAGATTAATTCAACAGTTAAAATCTAACAAATTCTACTTGTTCATAGTTTGAATATCTAGAATAAATGTAGGGAGGGGAGCTAAAGCAGTAATGAACATTTGCACTCCAAGTTCTTCTCAATTAAGCTTCATTCAATTTGAATATATACATCACTCAAAGTAGAGATGAATACCTGAAATTCAAAAAGCAAAGAGGAAGTCAGTAATTTGTTCGACAATGAACAAACAACAGTGAGGCAGCCGCAACAGCAAATTCCAGCAATGAACAACAGCAAAAACCCGAGCCACTCAGATAACAACCAAAGTAAAATTCCAGGACAGACTACACCAATATGGGATTCAAACAATTTTCAAAAGACCAAAACAGCAGAGACCATCTTCAGATTAACCCCTAGGAACTTTCAGTTGACTTGAGAAGAGGCTGATGAAACTATAGCCTTTCGACTCCCAAAATCTCTCTACAACTTACTGCTTTTCTTCTGGTCTGTGTGTGTGTTATCACTGTTTTCCTATCTCTGGACAGACTCCCATCCTCGACTATGTGTCTCCTAACAGCTCCTTAATATGTATGTTTTTTTCCAGTGTGTTCAACTCTCCTTAAACTCTCAATTACAAGACCTCTTTCTTTTCTGTTTTATTCTCTCTAGCTTAATGAAACTGTCTTTTTCTCCTCAGAAACTCACAGGATCTCCAATCTATATCCTCTGCCTCTCTATGTTCTTTCCAGTAAGTGTCTCTGTGTTTTCCCTCTTTTCTGCCAGTGTCAATGTGTTTCTAGTGTTCTGCCAGTATGAATCTGTTCTGAATGTGAGAGTATGTCTCTGTGTGAGTGTTTTTTGTGTGTGAGTGTATGTATGTGTTTTTCTCTGTTTTCCAGTATTTCTCCGTGTTCTCAATGTGTGTCCATAGTTTTAGTGTTCTGCCAGTTTTATAGCCAAACATAAAAGCACTTCACACTTCCTGAACACTCAGATTTACTGCCTCTCTCATTAAACACATGGGTACCTTTAACTTTTGAATCATTTCCCCCATGTGAGCTCTCATTTCCAGCTCTTAAGAGCACTCAATAGCATTAGTAAACTAGTTTCTGCCATGACACTCTCTGCTCATCCCATTACCTAGTGTCTAATCCCCTTTTTTAGTTTAAAAGTGTTCTGCAGCTTATTGTTTAATCATTTCTATTAAGTTTTGGCTTAAACTAACCCATCACTATTAGACAGATTCAACAGTTAAGTGGTCCACCGGCTTTCATCTGACAAGCCAACTCAAAACAACACATTTTCAAACCTTAGATTCCTAATCAACCTTGAAATATTATTCTGCTTTGAGTTTCTTTTTTAAACAAATGTAAGAAACCACTGAATTATGACCAACATTTGATTAATACTAATAGGAACTATACAGCTATAACCAAACTCAGTAGCTAACTCAACAACCAAAATCAAACAACAAACACGAAATATCAGATCAATTCAATTCAAACAACTATGACCCGCTGCCCGGGATTTCAAACAACAATTTCTACGAGATTAAACGACGACATTCAATTAAACTAACTACAACATGTATCATTGATAACAGATTAATTGATAAAATAGTGATTCTAAAAATCTCGTCCGAAAATAAAACTAAGTATTCGACGACGCTAATCGAAGCGAATACACATTCTACAACACACGCAATCAAACAAACAACAACAGAAGAGCAATTGACCACATAAAAGGTCTTCGAGGGAAGGAGAAGAAAGAATAAACATGCGAAAAATTAACGACAGATGAAAACTATGAAACGACTATACTAAACAAGTAAATTAGAAAAGAAAGAAGAAAGGAAATACCCCGAGAGGAGAAAATTGGCATTGAAACAGACGGACTTGACTTGAAAATTGGTATTCGAGGTCGAACGGACTTTAATTGAAATGTTTTCAAATGAAAACAAACCAATTAAGGTCTATTAGACCCCAATTCCTATTTGAAATTAGACGAGAAATCCCTAATTCAAAATCTAGAGTTTTTGAAGGTCGGATTTGGGGCTTAATAGTTTCTGGCTGGATTCGAGCCGGACCAATGGTCGTTTGGGTGTGAGGGTGGTCTGGAGGTGCTAGGGTGAGATTTTGGAAATACTTGGCATAGGTTTGGTTTGGGTCGATTCTTCGATCTAATATTCGAAGAGCTCGGGGATGATTCGAGGTTAATGGTTCATGGATTCGTGCTGGGGAGGTGAGGGGAAGATTTGGTGTAAATTTGGGGAGGTTTGGCCTACCGGAACCGCCGTGAGGCGATTTCCAGCAGGCGGCGGACGGTGGCGACGAGCGGCGTTACAAGGGGAGTTCTGGGATGTTTGAGAGAGAAAGGGGAATGGGTCATGTGAGGAATGAGGGAATGGAAGCGGGTTTGGGGGTATTGGGGGGTTTGGTATATTAAAATTGAGTGGATTAATGTAGGCCATTGGATTAGAAGAATCCAACGGCTGTGATCGTTTAAGAGCGGGTAATGGGTCGGGTACGAAAACGGGTAGAGAGGATATGATCTTGTCCGTTGGATTGGGGGTGGGTCGCCGGATGAGATTTGTTGGTTTGGACTGGGCTAACGCTTTTTGGGCCTGGATTTGGCTAGTTTTGGACTGGTTTCATCCGAATTTCAAACCAAGTTTCCATTATTTCCTCCCTCTCAATTAATTTAAACTCCTAATTTATAAAAAATAAAAATCCTAACTATACTAAAAAAAATCAAATCAAACTAACTAATGCTAATTATACTAACAATCGTTACATAGAATTAAATATCAATTAAACATAAAACACACAATTAGGCATTTCAATGCTAAAAATGTAAAAAGATGAATTATTTTTGTTATTTTCATTTTGTAAGATAAAATTAATTACTCCTAATTTCAAAGCTAGATAAAAAATGTAAACACGGCATATTTTTGTATTTTTATTAATTTAAACACATATAATCACGCTCATACGAATACAAAACAATTGCCAAAAATAACACGAAAATTCACAAAAATACACACCGTACAAATCTATATTTTTTTTTTGAATTTTTGGGAGTAATTCTCATGTAAGGCAAAAATCACGTGCTCACAAGCATATAGTGTCATTTCTTGTTATTAAATTTGTCTCTTAAAATTGAGCGAGAATAAATAAAACCATAGTGTTAAGTTCACTAAGCCTAAATTTTTAATTCAAACTAATATAAGTTGGTTTAATGGTGATTGGATAGCGGGCAGTGGCGGGATTCGTTAGTGGTTATCAGTACGTTTCTCGTGACATAGTTACGATACTTAAAATTCGTTGGGACACACTTCATGTAGCTTCGTTTGCAATATATTTTAAATAACCTTGAATTAATTCTTTAAATAAATATAGTGGAATGTAGTTCTCTTTTAAATAATAAGATAAGATAAGCCTCGCTAAACAAAAATGCATAAATTACGGGGGCCTCGTTAATTGTATATATTAATTACTTAGACTTCGGGATAGGCCGTTAAACAAAATTTTACGGCCTTACCCAAAATAATGATACGCCAGTCGTTTTAGGCGCGCCTTTCATAATTTACTTTCTTAAACTTGGATGCACATTTATGTGACCCAAATCCAAATCTCAACGGAGTCGAATGTATCAATAACGACGTGTACATTGATGTGACGCGGTTCGAGATACGTTTTCATAACGTTGCAATTCTTTGTTAAAATAATAATAATAATATTAAAAGCTATTAAAGGTTAAAATTTGCACATAAGTTAAAGCATGGTAAATCAGATAAATAAGCCGAATATGACAGTTGAGCAACCGTGCTAGAACTACGGAACTCGGGAATGCCTAACACCTTCTCCCGGGTTAACAGAATTCCTTATCTGGATTTCTGGTGTGCAGACTGTTAAACAGAGTCATTCTTTTCCTTGATTCGGGATTCAACTGGTGACTTGGGACACCTTAAATCTCCCAAGTGGCAACTCTGAATTAAATAAATAAATCCCGTTTCGACTGTCCTTTAATTGGAAAAACTCTCTTGCGCCCTCGCGGGTGCCGGCAAAAGGAGGTGTGACAGCTCTGGCGACTCTACTGAGGAAATACAACCTAGAACCATAAGTTCAGGGTTAGAAATTCGAGCTTTTGATAAATTGTTGTATTTTGGATTCATTATCTGATATTTTCATATTATTTGTGCTTAATGTGCAAAATGATGATATTTATCGCTTTGATATTATTTGAACTGTAGATATAAACTGTGTCGAAACCTTTCTTTTCTCACCTCCGGGGATGTGCTTACTGGTTGAGACTCCCTATTCTGTTAGTGTCAATACCCTGAAATAAAAAAGAGGCCGGATAGGTTACTAAGCCGGACGATCCCGCGGGTCCCCGGTACGTTGCCTCCTCCTCGACTCGAGTTGTCCGCTCGGGTACACAGTCTAGAACATATACCTAGATTTTAACCTAGAATAACAGGACTTCATGCCGGATCCCTAGTAGGAACGCTTATTTGCATCATGTTCCATCTGACTTAGGGGACTCAACACAGGGGTTGAGTCCGTCTAGGACAGGCAACCTGAAATGAAAAGACCATCCTGCTGCATCCTGTTTGTTTATGCATTTTAGGCTTGCATGCTGACCGGGTTTTTAATATTGAAAAAAAAAGAAAAAAAAAGAGAAAATTTTTTAGTTTCAAAATAGTTTGTTTTTTCTAATTAATAAGAAAAAATATTTTTTTATAAAAAAAAATGTGTGATTTATTCTTAAAATTAAAAAAAAGAGGTTTAGTTTTTTTATTTCAATAAAATAAAAAATAGTCTATTTCATTTACAAATGTAGCTTATTTTATTTAACCGAACTACGCGGGTTTGATTCTCACCGGATGTGAGATACGTAGGCAACCCTCATCGGGTCCAGCCTTCCCTTTTGCAAAATTAGCCACAAAAAAAAAACAAAAATGTCAAAATTTTAATTCTTGTCATAAATAAGTCTGGTGATGTTGTTTTGTCAAAAATAGCCGAATGTTCCCGAAAGGGACGCCGCAAGGCTAATTTTGTATAAACAACCACCTTTGGGTCATCTTTTTTAGATTTTGACCGAGGCCCACACAGCCTTAAAATCTTCGTCCCCGAGACGCTGAAAGGCCGTGTTTTTAAAACCAGGTCTTTTCATTTTAATTACACAAAAAAGCGTAAGTTTATTTGCGAATGCTATTTGGATTTTTGGTCAAAATAAGCCGAACCAGCCTTTGCGGTGTTTTACCCCGTTCTTGCCAAAATAGCTTTAGAATATCTTTCAGTTGTCGAAAGGCCATTTTCGTAAAAGAACGGACAAGTTTGTAAAATAATCCTTTCCGACCTCAAAATTTGTGTGAAATTGAGAAGGGGCCACGTTTGCAGAAATAGCCATCTTGAAATTGGCAAAAAGGGAAGGAATATGCTAGTTTGTTTTTTTTTAAAATTTTTGTATTTCTTTTGATTAGAGCATATGGTGTCTGATTTTCAAGTATGTAAATTCTTTTTGGCAAAGTTTGTTAGTATGGTCAGTTTTTAAAACTTTGTAATCAAGTTTGCTTTATTTTTTAAAAAAAATAGAAAAAACAATTTCTAAAAAAAAAGTTTTATTGTTATTGACATTTCATTGACACGAACTATGCAAGGTCTGATTCATGCGGGGTCATGATACGTACGCAATATCCATAAGATTCGACCACAACAAAACAAAAATAAAAAAAAATTGTTAATAAGGGGGACCGAATGAGTCCATTTCTAACATATTTTGTTTTGAATTGTTGATAAAATTAAGGTGGTTGGTTGTGGTAACTCTTCCCTGCTAAAACAGAGACAAAGGACAATGACAGGGAACCTCAGAACTGAGTGGGTCGATGACCGACAACACCTGGTTGAACAGAACCATGGGTTGGTAGAAGAAGTCAAAATGTTGAGACAACATGTGGCTGACATGTATCGGGCATGGATAGATGGGAAAGCACCACCCCCGCCACCACCTAGTTTTCTAGACTCTATCCTCACCCGTACACTAAACCCAATGCCAAATGATCCACCACACTCTCCATATGCACCCGCCTATCACAGCTTTTCCAACCACCCGAGTAGCTCCATCACTCGTCCTCCAGTTATTTTTTCCCAATGCTACTCCCGTGCCCAACACCACTACTCTCCCCGGGACCCCCAAAATAATACTTCACTTTCCAAGTACCCAGCTCTATAGAAAGCCTATCCACCCCCATGAGCATACCGGAAACCCCCTGGGTCAAGTTTCAGGCCAAATGAGGCATTTAGGAAGGAGAGGTTGCTGAAACAAGAAAAGGCTCTCACCCCTATCGGAGAATCTTATGCAAGTCTGTTTGAAAGGCTAAAGCATGCTGGCCTGATTGAGCCGCTCCCTAGATATACTCCAGATCCACATTCAAGAAGCTTTGATCCTACTGCACGATGCGCATACCACTCCAATGTCAGAGGACACAACATTGAGAATTGTCGTTCTTTGAAAAAGGAAGTAGAAAGAATGAATCAAGAAGGGGCAATTATGATCAATGACAGTGACGGAGAACTGTGATGACCCAAAGGGTCATCACTTGTTTTATTAATCATTTCGAGCTTCTGAGGCCTTGAAAACCTCATTTATAGTTGCCTCGATTTGCGTGCACAGTCCGGGCACAAAGCTGGAAAAGTTTTATGTTGAAATATGTGAAATATGTGAAAAGGTTGAAGAATTTTGATATTAATATTGATATGGTTGACTTTGGTCAACATTTTTGGTAAACGGACCCGAATCCATGATTTGACTATCTCAGAAAATCCGTAGAAAAATATGGAACTTGGGCATATGCCCGGAATTAAAATCCGAGGTCTAGAACCCCGGTAAAAGAATTTTTCTGTTAAATTGTTTTCTGAAAATGTTTAAGGAAAATGAAACTGAATTTTGATTAAAAAGTACTGGTATCGGGCTCGTATTTTGGTTCTGACGCCCGATACAAGTCATATATATTGGTTAAGCGCTTCCTGTAAAGTTTGGTGGAAAACGGACGCCGTTTGACGTGTTTTTGCTTTAAATTGGAAATTTTGGAAGTTATGAAATTTTGAAAGAATTCTTGAGATTTAAGGCTCAATTCCTTGATTTTGAAGTTATTTTGGCGATTTGATCGCGTGAGCAAGTTCGTATGATGTTTTTGAGTCAGTGTGCATATTTGGTTTGGAGCCCCGAGGGCTCGAGAGTGTTTCGGAGGTGGTTCGGGGTGTTTTTGGATTTGAAAACACAGCAGAAATTCTCCAACTTCTGCAGAGGGATTTTGTTCTACGCGATCGCGGCCTCATCCACGCGATCGCACAACATTGGCCAGTTCTTCTACGCGATCGCAGCATCCCTCACGCGATCGCGTAGCTTCCAGTTCTTCCCCCACGCGATCGCAGTAATGTTCACGCGATCGCATAGGCCAAATAGGCTGCCCGGTGAATTTCCTCTACGCGATCGCAACATCCTTCACGCGATCGCGTAGCTTCCAGTCCTTTCTCTACGCGATCGCAACCATTTGCACGCGATCGCATAAGAGGCCGGTCTTTCCTCTACGCGATCGCAGCCCAATTCACGCGATCGCGTAGGGTAATTTCGCCCAGTGAATTCTTCAGCTCAAAAACAGAACACTTACGGGATTTTATCCCATTTTCACAAACCTCTCTCTTCTCCACAACTTCTTGGGCGATTCTTGAGCAATCCTTCTTCATACTTCTTGGGTAAGTGATTCTTGACTCGTTTTGTTTGTTTCCCATCAATATTATTTGAATTCCTAGGCCTAAATATGTGTAAATTGGTAGAAAAATTAGAGAAATGGGTATAGTTAGGGTTTTCAAAGAATTTGCGATCTAGGCCTCGTTTTGGAGTCGAACTTAAGAACAAATTGTATATTTGAACTCATGGAGGATTGGGTGAACTTATTTTGGTTCGAAACTTGAGTTTCAATTATGTGGGCCCGGGGTCGATTTTTACTATTCCGGGCAGAATGTTGTAAAAATCATAATTAGCAATATGAACTAGTTTGTTAAGTAGCATTGATGATATTAAATCAATTGTGTATAGATACGATTGGATTGGAGACAAATTCGAAAGGAAAAGGCATTGCTACGGATTGAATCGTTCGTAAACTTTCGAGGTAAGTGTTTGTTCTATCCTAGCTTGAAGGAATAGGAATTTAGTTATGAATAAATTGTTGATTAAGAGTTATTGGTGTTATACCGGTAATGGAGATAAATTGTTGAAATCATTATCAATTATTGGTTTAAAACCGGTAATTATAAATATTGTTGATGTAGAGATTATTGGCTAAATGCCGGTAATATATATAATCATGAATTGGGATCGTGTGGCGCGCCGACCACTTATATATATTTATGAATTGGGATCGTGTGGCGCGTCAACCACTTATATAATAAGAAATGGGATCGTGTGGCACGCCGACCACAAAGTGATTTAAATCTTGGCATTGGCCATAGTTGCCGGTAGCCTATTGAGATATTTGGGAGCGGGTGGTACGCCTACCACAAGATATAATTACGGTGATAGTTGGGAGCGGGTGGTACGCCTACCACGAGATATGAAATGAGAGAGGAATTGAGACATGAAAGTAAGATTATTCTGTTGATTAGATTATTCTGGATATCATGAGTTATTGACTGTTATTTCAGAGCAGAGTCTTTCCTTATAAATGTATTGTATATATATGTATATTGCAACTGTACAGGTTTATGTGGGTGACTGGCCTTAGCCTTGTCACTAGTTCGCTGGGATAGGCCAGGCACTTACCAGCACATGGGGTCGGTTGTGCTGATACTACACTCTGCGCTCTTTTTGCGCAGATACAAGTTACGGACAGCAGCAGCGGCAGTAGCGACTTGTGGATTTTCCGACTATTGAGATTACGAGGTAGCCCTGCAGGCGTCCGCAGGACCCTTTGTCTCTTTTATCTATGCTTTTCATTCTGTTATCTCATGTAATCGAGATAAACAGCTTGTATTTTTTTCCAGACAATTATGTGTATTGTTCTTAGAAGTTCGTGAGTATTGTGACACCGGTCTTGGGTAGTGTATCATGTTTGGGTTTTCTTTATCATACTTGACTAAGTCTTCCGCTAATTTTGATTATTCCGCTGTAATTTATATGTTTTTAATAATAAGTCTTAATAAGAATTTGTTAATTAATGGAGGTGTAATTGATATTTGGCTTGCCTAGCTTCCATTTAGTAGGCGCCATCATGACCCCCGATGGTGGGAAATCCGGGTCGTGACAAGTTGGTTTAGAGCACTAGGTTGCGCAGGTCTCACAACTCACGAACAACCTTAGTAGAGTCTGAAGAATTGGTACGGAGACGTCTGTATTTATCCTCCGGAGGCTACAGAGTTAGGAAAATATTCCCTTTATTCTTTCCAGTCGTGCGACTTGATCTTTCAAATGTTAATTGAACTTCTACTCTGTTCTTCCGCAGATGGTAAGGACACGTGCATCCTCATCTACTGACTAGCAGCCCGAGGTCCCAGCAGCGGCAGCTCCCGCTAGGGGTAGAGGCCGAGGTCGAGGTCGTCCTAGAGGACAAGGTAGGGGCGGAGCTCAGCCCCGAGCAGCAGCACGAGTGGCAGAACCTCAGGTTCATATCGAGGAGGAAGTTCCAGCCCCAGCAGCTCCAGTAGGCCCAGCTCAGGTCCCAGGAGGAGCTTTATTTTCACCGGATCTTCAGGATGCTTTGGTCCGGATAGCAGGTGTTATGGATCATATTATCAGAGCAGGTTTATTACCAGTAGCACCAGCCACTTCTCAAGCTGGAGGAGGTAATCAAACTCCTGCTACGCGCACTCCGGAGCCAGTGATTCCCCAGGCTCAGGTTCCTGTGATTCAGCCAATTGAGGCAGTTCAGCCTATTATTATGACGCCGCCTAATGATGGTGCAGCCATGTCTGCTGACGCGTTATGGAGGTTAGACAGGTTTACCAAGCTGTTCACTACCACATTCAGTGGCACTCCTTCAGAGGATCCACAGGATTTCCTATACAGCTGCCACGAAGTTCTCCGTAATATGGGTATTATGAAGACTAATGGTGTGGACTTTGCTACTTTTCGGTTATCTGGTTCCGCCAAGACTTGGTGGAGAGATTATTGCCTATCCAGGCCAGCGGGATCGTCATCTTTGACTTGGGAGCAATTTGCAGAATTATTCTTGGAGAAGTTTCTTCCAGCAACTCAGCGGGAGGTTATGCGCAGACAATTTGAGCGTCTTCATCAGGGTTCTATGTCTGTCACACAGTACGAGACTAGGTTCGTGGACCTGGCTCGTCATGCTATTATCATACTTCCCACAGATCGGGAAAGGGTGAGAAGGTTTATTGATGGCTTGAATCAGCCAATTCGACTACAAATGGCTTTGGGGGCAGGAACTGAAATCACTTTTCACGAGGCGGCTAATGCAGCCCGTGGGATCGAGATGGCTCTGTCACAGGGAGCAAGACATGGATCAGATAAGAGATCTCGTAATTCGGGTAGATTCAGTGGTACCTCGTCTGGAGATAGAGATTTTTATGATAGAGGCCATCCTCCTAGGCCTTATCAGTCAGCTCTTCAGGTTTCTCATGATGCTTCAGGTGATAGTAATTCTCAGCCACGCTACTCTGATCAGCAGCCTATCAGTGCACCACCACTTCGCTATTTTCAGCAGTCGAGGGCTTGTTTTACGTGCGGTGATCTTAGGCACATTGCAAAGTATTGCCCTCGAGCTTCTGACAGATCTCACCAGCAGGGTACTCGTGCCATGATTCAGGCCCCAGTTCCCTCACAGCCTGCCCAGCCAGCTAGAGGCGGAGGTAGAGGACATAGAGGTGGAGGTAGAGGTCATAGAGGTGGAGCTCAGACCGATAGAGGTAGAGACCAGCCAGCAGCTGATCGTCCTAAAGATACTGCTCAGGGTGGTGGGGCACAGCCCCGATGTTATGCACTTCCCGCCAGACCAGAGGCTGAGTCTTCTGATGCCGTCATTACAGGTATTATTTTAGTTTGTGATAGAAAGGCATCAGCATTATTTGACCATGGGTCTACATATTCGTACGTGTCTTCCTATTTTGCACCATACTTGATTCAGCCCAGTGATCCACTGAGTGTTCCTGTTCATGTGTCTACACCAATAGGCGATTCTATTGTGGTTGATCGAGTTCATCGGTCATGTATTATAGTAATTGAGGGTCTCGAGACCCGTGCTGATTTATTACTCCTAAATATGGTGGACTTTGATATTATACTAGGCATGGACCGGCTATCTCTATATCATGCTATTTTAGATTGCCATGCCAAGACTGTGACTTTAGCTCTGCCGAATTCGCCTCGTATAGAGTGGAAAGGAATTTCAGGTCATACTAGCCTTAATGTTATTTCTTATGTTAAAGCTCAGCGTATGGTTGGAAAGGGATGCTTGGCTTATTTGGCCTATGTCCGTGATTCTAGTGCCGAGGTTCCTTCTATTGACTCGGTGCCTGTGGTTCGCGAATTTCCTGAAGTATTTCCTTCAGACTTGCCGGGTATGCCGCCCGATAGGGACATTGATTTTTGCATTGATTTGGCTCCAGGCACTCAGCCCATTTCCATTCCCCCATACCGTATGGCTCCGCCAGAGTTAAAAGAATTGAAGGAGCAGTTGCAGGATTTACTTGAAAAGGGTTTCATTAGACCCAGTGTTTCACCGTGGGGTGCACCCGTATTATTTGTAAAGAAGAAAGATGGTTCGATGAGAATGTGCATTGACTATCGACAATTAAACAAAGTGACTACCAAAAATAAATATCCACTTCCGCGAATTGATGATTTATTTGACCAGCTTCAGGGTGCCAAGGTATTTTCAAAGATAGATTTGAGATCAGGCTATCATCAGCTGAAGATTAGGGCATCTGATGTCCCTAAGACAGCGTTCCGCACTCGGTATGGACATTATGAATTTCTGGTCATGTCTTTTGGGTTGACAAATGCTCCAGCGACTTTTATGGAATTAATGAATCGGGTGTTCCGGCCTTATTTAGACTTGTTTGTAATAGTCTTCATTGATGACATATTAATATATTCCCGCGGTCAGGAGGAGCATGCGCAACATCTCAGAGTGGCCTTGCAGACTCTGAGAGATAGCCAACTATATGCAAAATTTTCAAAGTGTGAATTTTGGCTAAGTTCAGTTGCATTCCCGGGTCATATTGTGACGGCAGCAGGTATTCAGGTTGATCCGAAGAAAATTGAGGCAGTCAAGAGCTGGCCTAGACCGACATCGGCCACAGATATTCGGAGTTTCTTGGGGTTAGCGGGTTATTATCGCCGATTCGTAGAAGGATTTTCGTCTATTGCAACCCCACTGACCAGATTGACCCAGAAGGGTGTTCAATTTGAATGGTCCGATGAATGTGAGGCGAGCTTTCAAAAGCTCAAGACAACCTTGACCACAGCACCGGTATTGGTTTTACCCACAGGTACGGGACCTTATACTGTTTATTGTGATGCTTCCCGTATTGGGCTTGGCGCAGTGTTAATGCAGGATGGCAAGGTTATTGCCTATGCTTCGAGGCAGTTGAACATTCATGAAAAGAATTACCAAGTGCATGATCTAGAATTGGCGGCGATTATTCACGCATTGAAGATCTGGATGCATTATTTGTATGGTGTAGCATGTGAAATATACACCGATCATAAGAGTCTTCAGTATTTGTTTAAGCAGAAAGAGTTGAATATGAGGCCGAGAAGGTGGCTAGAGTTGCTAAAAGACTATGATGTTACTATTTTATATCACCCAGGTAAGGCCAATGTGGTGGCCGATGCATTGAGTAGAAAGTCTGCCAACATGGGTAGTCTTGCATATATTCCGGTCAGTTAGAGACCATTAGCTCTAGATGTTCAGGCCTTAGCCAACCGGTTTGTGAGATTAGACATTTCCGAGCCTAGCAGGGTGTTAGCCTGTACGGTCGCTCGTTCTTCTTTATTAGAGCGTATCCGTGAGAGGCAATTTGATGATCCTCATTTGCGTGAGTCGAGAGATACAGTACAGCGGGGAGGTGCCATACAGGTAAATCTAGATGATGATGGGGTATTGAAATTGCGGGGTCGAGTTTGTGTGCCCAATGTCGAAGGGATTCGAGAGTTAATCTTAGCGGAGGCCCACAGTTCGCGGTATTCTATTCACCCAGGCACCGCGAAGATGTACCAGGACTTACGGCAGCACTATTGGTGGCGCAGAATGAAGAAAGATATCGTTGCGTATGTCGCTCGGTGTCTAAATTGTCGGCAGGTGAAATATGAGCACCAGAGACCTGGTGGTGTATTCCAGAGGATTGAAATTCCCGAGTGGAAATGGGAGCGGATCACTATGGACTTCGTTACCGGACTTCCTTTGACTCGGAGGAAATTTGATGCTATTTGGGTCATTGTTGATAGGCTGACCAAGTCAGCACACTTTATTCCAGTATCTGTCTCCTACTCGTCGGAGAGGTTAGCGGAGGTTTACATTAGGGAGATTGTTCGTCTCCATGGAATGCCAGTATCTATTATCTCTGATCGGGGTACGCAGTTTACCTCGTGGTTCTGGAGAGCGGTCCAGCAGGAGTTAGGCACCCAGGTTCAGTTGAGTACAGCATTTCATCCTCAGACGGATGGCCAGTCCGAGAGGACTATTCAGATTCTAGAGGACATGCTTCGAGCCCGTGTTATTGATTTCGGAGGCTCGTGGGACCAGTTTCTGCCATTAGCAGAGTTCGCCTACAATAACAGTTACCAATCTAGCATCCAGATGGCTCCGTATGAGGCGTTGTATGGTAGGCGATGTCGATCTCCAGTTGGATGGTTTGAACCGGGAGAGTCTCGGTTGTTGGGTACAGATTTAGTTCGAGAGGCCTTGGATAAGGTCAAGACTATTCAGGAGAGATTGCGTTCAGCTCAGTCCAGACAGAAGACTTATGCGGATCGTAAGGTTCGAGATGTAGATTTCATGGTTGGCGAACGAGTATTGCTCCGAGTGTCGCCTATGAAGGGCGTGATGAGGTTCGGGAAGAAGGGCAAGCTCAGCCCTAGGTATATTGGTCCATTTGAGATTCTAGACAGAGTGGGAGGGGTGGCTTACGGATTAGCTTTGCCGCCTAGCTTATCAGCCGTACATCCAGTTTTTCATGTATCTATGCTTCGGAGATACCACGGCGATCCCACACATGTGTTAGACTTCAGTACCGTCCAATTGGACAATGATCTATCTTACGAGGAGGAGCCGGTGGCCATTCTAGACCGGCAGGTTCGACAGTTGAGGTCGAAGAGTTTTCCTTCTGTGCGTGTTCAGTGGAGAGGTCAGCCTCCTGAGGCATCGACCTGGGAGTCCGAGTCTGATATGCGAAGCCGCTACCCACATTTGTTTCCTGACTCAGGTACTTCTTTCTTTTGTCCGTTCGAGGACGAACAGTTGTTTTAGAGGTGGAGATTGTGACGACCCAAAGGGTCATCACTTGTTTTATTAATCATTTCGAGCTTCTGAGGCCTTGAAAACCTCATTTATAGTTGCCTCGATTTGCGTGCAAACTCCGGGCACAAAGCTGGAAAAGTTTTATGTTGAAATATGTGAAATATGTGAAAAAGTTAAAGAATTTTGATATTAATATTGATATGGTTGACTTTGGTCAACATTTTTGGTAAATGGACCCGGATCCGTGATTTGACTGTCTCAGAAAATCCGTAGAAAAATATGGAACTTGGGCATATGCCCGGAATTGAAATCCGAGGTCTAGAACCCCGGTAAAAGAATTTTTCTCTTAAATTGTTTTCTGAAAATGTTTAAGGAAAATGAAACTGATTTTTGATTAAAAAGTACTGGTATCAGGCTCGTATTATGGTTCCGACGCCCGGTACAAGTCATATATATTGGTTAAGCGCTTCCTGTAAAGTTTGGTTGAAAACGGACGTCGTTTGACGTGTTTTGGCTTTAAATTGGAAATTTTGGAAGTTATGAAATTTTGAAAGAATTCTTGAGATTTAAGGCTCAATTCCTTGATTTTGATGTTATTTTGGCGATTTGATCGCGCGAGCAAGTTCGTATGATGTTTTTGAGTCAGTGTGCATATTTGGTTTGGAGCCCCGAGGGCTCGGGAGTGTTTCGGAGGTGGTTCGGGGTGTTTTTGGATTTGAAAACACAGCAGAAATTCTGCAACTTCTGCAGAGAGATTTTGTTCTACGCGATCGCGGCCTCATCCACGCGATCGCACAGCATTGGCCAGTTCTTCTACGCGATCGCAGCATCCCTCACGCGATCGCGTAGCTTCCAGTTCTTCCCCCACGCGATCGCAGTCATGTTCACGCGATCGCATAGGCCAAATAGGCTGCCCGGTGAATTTCCTCTACGCGATCGCAACATCCTTCATGCGATCGCGTAGCTTCCAGTCTTTTCTCTACGCGATCGCAACCATTTGCACGCGATCGCATAAGAGGCCAGTCTTTCCTCTACGCGATCGCAGCCCAATTCACGCGATCGCGTAGGGTAATTTCGCCCAGTGAATTCTTCAACTCAAAAACAGAACACTTACGGGATTTTATCCCATTTTCACAAACCTCTCTCTTCTCCACAGCTTCTTGGGCGATTCTTGAGCAATCCTTCTTCATACTTCTTGGGTAAGTGATTCTTGACTCATTTTGTTTGTTTCCCATCAATATTATTTGAATTCCGAGGCCTAAATATGTGTAAATTGGTAGAAAAATTAGAGAAATGGGTATAGTTAGGGTTTTCAAAGAATTTGCGATCTAGGCCTCGTTTTGGAGTCGAACTTAAGAACAAATTGTATATTTGAACTCATGGAGGATTGGGTGAACTTATTTTGGTTCGAAACTTGAGTTTCGATTATGTGGGCCCGGGGTCGATTTATACTATTCCGGGCAGAATGTTGTAAAAATCATAATTAGCAATATGAACTAGTTTGTTAAATAGAATTGATGATATTAAATCAATTGTGTATAGATACGATTGGATTGGAGACAAATTCGAAAGGAAAAGGCATTGCTACGGATTGAATCGTTGGTAAACTTTCGAGGTAAGTGTTTGTTCTATCCTAGCTTGAAGGAATAGGAATTTAGTTATGAATAAATTGTTGATTAAGAGTTATTGGTGTTATACCGGTAATGGAGATAAATTGTTGAAATCATTATCAATTATTGGTTTAAAACCGGTAATTATAAATATTGTTGATGTAGAGATTATTGGCTAAATGCCGGTAATATATATAATCATGAATTGGGATCGTGTGGCGCGCCGACCACTTATATATATTTATGAATTGGGATCGTGTGGCGCGCCGACCACTTATATAATAAGAAATGGGATCGTGTGGCATGCCGACCACAAAGTGATTTAAATCTTGGCATTGGCCATAGTTGCCGGTAGCCTATTGATATATTTGGGAGCGGGTGGTACGCCTACCACAAGATATAATTACGGTGATAGTTGGGAGCGGGTGGTACGCCTACCACGAGATATGAAATGAGAGAGGAATTGAGACATGAAAGTAAGATTATTCTGTTGATTAGATTATTCTGGATATCATGAGTTATTGACTGTTATTTCAGAGCAGAGTCTTTCCTTATAAATGTATTGTATATATATATATATATTGCAACTGTACAGGTTTATGTGGGTGACTGGCCTTAGCCTTGTCACTAGTTCGCTGGGATAGGCCAGGCACTTACCAGCACATGGGGTCGGTTGTGCTGATACTACACTCTGCGCTCTTTTGCGCTGATACAGGTTACGGACAGCAGCAGCGGCAGTAGCGACTTGTGGATTTTCCGACTATTGAGATTACGAGGTAGCCCTGCAGGCGTCCGCAGGACCCGTTGTCTCTTCTATCTATGCTTTTCATTCTGTTATCTCATGTAATCGAGATAAACAGCTTGTATTTTCTTTCAGACTATTATGTGTATTATTCTTAGAAGTTCGTGAGTATTGTGACACAAGTCTTGGGTAGTGTATCATGTTTGGGTTTTCTTTATCATACTTGACTAAGTCTTCCGCTAATTTTGATTATTCCGCTGTAATTTATATGTTTTTAATAATAAGTCTTAATAAGAATTTGTTAATTAATGGAGGTGTAATTAATATTTGGCTTGCCTAGCTTCCATTTAGTAGGCGCCATCATGACCCCGATGGTGGGAAATCCGGGTCGTGACAGGAACATGCGAATCCTCATGAGAACTTATTGGTTGAAGTTGATGATATTGAAGTTGGTAATGGGCTTGGCAATATAGATGCGAAACTCAATGGCTAAGATGCATGCCGTGCTTGATAGTTGGAAAGATGCTCCATCTCTTGGTCAATCATAATGGAGTTTTGGTGGCTTATTTTGTTGTTATTTCGTTGTCCGGGTTATTTTTAGGGTTGTAATCCGGATTTTGTCTTGAAGTCAAACCCTCCTATCCTTTCATTTTTGTCATTGCAGTTTTGTCAAGTTACGTTTCAGGGTTGTACTTTGGTTTATTATTGAACCATTTCGCCGTTAGTCTAATGAAACTTTTGGTCCTTTGTTACCCCCAGTCATCTTCTTTGTTTAGTTATTTTTATCTTTAGATGTGTCTTTTTTTCAAACGCCGATTCTAGTGACATGACATCCACGTATAGTTCGGGCCTAATCTTAAATGATAATCATAAAACCATTTTGAGGTGATCGGGACATTTAAAGGAAATAAGAATGGTTTGAGATTATTTGGAACCCAAGTCATGTGAAACTGGGGCATGTAAAACTTAAAGGCAAGTTGGCCATGTTGACATAGAGGTAGCTCGTGATACTGAAATGAGAGTGTCGTCCATCAATGCTCTAAAATGACAAATGAATAGGCGAATGGGCAGATATAGTTATCAATCCTGGCACAATCAGAAGATATAGTGAATGTCTAATTGTATTGTTTGCACTTGGCATGTTTTGAAGGTTGGAATGACGAAGGCATTTTGTTGTGCTACCCAAACACTTTATCCTTCGTTAGCCCTTTGAGCCTTACGTATTTTCTTTCATACCCCTCATTCGAACTCAGTAGCAAAGGAACACATATAAAAATAAAAAAAACGAGCAAAAAAAGAAGACAAAAAAAGAAAAAGAAAAACAACAACAACAAAAACAACAAAAAGAAAAGAAAGAGATAAAGAAAAAGAAAAATGAATGAAAAGGAGAAACAAAACAACGAGGAATTGGGAACTACGTTTGACCTGATTCCTCAAAGAGGATACGTAGGCGCTTCACGGCTCGGTCATAGTGTAAATAAAAATATAAAAAATCCCCAAGCAAGAAACTGGGACGAAAGAATAAATAAAAAAATCGTGTTTATTATAAATAAATCTGGGTCCGAAGGTTGTAAATTGTGAACCTAAAGTTGGTTTGTTTTGAGCCTTTAATACCCTTTCTTTCTAAGCCCTATCAAAATCTACGTTACAGTCCAAAGAAAGACCTTTTGACCAATCTTTAAATGAGGCCACGTCAGGCAAATAAGAGAAGTCTTATCAGAACATAACACTCTGATTCCCAACAGAAAAGAGTCTGATCTCCAGAAAAGAAATACGAGAGAGTCTTAGCAGTGACACCCCAATCCCCAGCTAAAAAGTAATACAAATGAGAGAGTCTTACCGGTGAAAACCTTCACTAGCACTATAAGGCAACGAAAGCTGAGAGAAAAACAAAATAAGAGAGGCTTGAAAGTGAAAACCTTTCGGACACTACAAGTCGAATAAAGATGATAATCAGATGGAAATCACAAGACAGAAATTGTGAAAGGTGATTAACGACAGAGGATAAGCCATAGGTGCATGTCATGCCCAGTAAAGTTGTTATCCGCGTTTGATAAGTTTTTATAGTTATTTCTTGTTAGAGAGTCATTTTTTCCCTGGTCTTCTATTTTTTCTTTTTATCTTTCTCCTTTTTATCAAAAATCCCCATCAAAGTTTGTCTAGTCAGAACAAGTGAGAAATGATTTCAAAACTTGCCACCAACTTTCCAATTATTATGCAAGGTGAGGAAATGGCATTGATGGCAGAGAAGTGTGATGCAAGGAAGATTATAAAACTGGGGCAGAAAATTTTCTTTTCATTTTTGAAAATTTTCTGGAAGTCAAGTCCCACTTGGGGAAGAAGGAAGATAAGAAAAGCCTTAAGGGAAGTGGTCTTTGAATCAGTGTCATCCCCAACAGCCTTCAGAAGAGTGAAACACCAATTTTGAGGAAATAGAAATCCCCCAGCAGTGTTATCTCCAACAAGTTGAGAAACACAGAACGGGGAAGGGATAAATGGAATATCCATCTCTAGCAGGAATATCATCCCCAGCAAATGACATCATTCCCCAACAAGTTTTGGGAACGCAGAGCAAGGGAAAGTGGAAAAGGAAAAACTATTCCCCACAGGAGTGGCAAAACCACACACAATGTTTTAAACTAAAAAAATTTCTTTGATTTGAAACAGGGAAAGAAAGTGCTATTGATAGCAGAAAGTCATGCCACAAGGAAGAACACCAAAACTCGGGCAGAAAATTTTCTACCATTGCTGAAAATTTTCTCGGAGAAACGAGGAGGGCAATTCAAGTTATAAGGAAAAATCCATCCTCAACGTGAGGGGAACGATCACTCACCGCACTTTGAACTGGAAAAATTTTCTTTGATTTAAGAATAGGTTCGTCAAACTACAAACATGACGTATCACGTTTGCCCACCTTCAAACAGGATATGATGGGACTATCCGCCCTCGAATAGGATATTATGGGTTTATCCGCCCTTGAATAGGATATGATGGGACTATCCGCCCTCGAATAGGATATGATGGGATTATTCGCCCTCGAATAGGATATTATAGGTTCATCTGCCTTCAAATAGGATGTTTTAGGTACATCCACCTTCAAATAGGATATTTTAGGTTCACCCGCCTTCAAATGGGATATTTTAGGTTCATACTCCTTCAAATAGGATATTTTAGGTTCATCCGTCTTCAAATAGGATATTTTAGGTTTATCCGCCTTCAAATAGGATATTCTTGGTTCGTCCGACTTCAAATAAGATATTTTTAGGTTCATCCGCCTTCAAATTGGATATTTTACGTTTGATTTATTTCGACCCGAGTGGTCCTACTTGTGTAGACATTGTCAAATATGTATTTTCATAAATTATTGCCAAATACATTTTACTTTTAAGTTGTTAATGAAGTCAGGAGCCCGCCTATTAGAACGAAAGTTGTTATTTTAAATTGAAGAAGTCAGGAGCCCGCCTGTTAGAACAGAGGTTGTTATTTTAAATTGAAGAAGTCAGAAGCCCGCCAGTTAGAACGGAGGTTGTTATTTTAAATTGAAGAAACTATGAGCTTGCCTGTTAGAACGGAGGTTGTTATTTTAAAGTGAAGAAGTCAGGAGCCCGCCTATTAGAACGGAGGTTGTTATTTTAAATTGAAGAAATCATGAGCCCGCCTGTTAGAACGGAGGTTGTTATTTTAAATTGAAGAAGTCAGGAGCCCGCCTGTTAGAATAGAGGTTGTTATTTTTAAGTTGAAGAAATCAGGAGCCCGCCTGTTAGAACGGAGGTTGTTATTTTAAATTGAAGAAATCAGGAGCCCGCCTGTTAGAATGGAGGTTGTTATTTTAAATTGAAGAAGCCAGGAGCCTGCCTGTTAGAACGGAGGTTGTTATTTTAAATTGAAGAAATCAGGAGCCCGCCTGTTAGAATGGAGGTTGTTATTTTAAATTGAAGAAGCCAGGAGCCTGCCTGTTAGAACGGAGGTTGTTATTTTAAATTGAAGAAATCAGGAGTCTGCCTGTCAGAACAGAGGTTGTTATTTTAAATTGAAAAAGTCAGGAGCCCGCCTGTTAGTACAGAGGTTGTTATTTTAAATTGAAGAAATCAGGATCCTGCATGTTAGAACGGAGGTTGTTATTTAAATCAAAGAAGTCAGGAGCCCGCCTGTTAGAACGAAGGTTGTTATTTTTAAGTGAAGAAGTCAGGAGCCCGCCTGTCAGAACAGAGGTTGTTATTTAAATTGAAGAAGTCAGGAGCCCGCCTGTTAGAAAGGAGGTTGTCATTTTAAGTTGAAGAAGTCAGGAGCCCGCTTGTTATAACGGAGGTTTATAATTTAAATTGAAGAAGTCAGGAGCCCGCCTGTTAGAAGCGAGGTTGATATTTTAAATTGAAGATGTCAGGAGCCCGCCTGTTAGAATGGAGGTTGTTATCTTTAGTTGAAAAAGTCAGGAGCCCGCCTGTTAGAACGGAGGTTGTTATTTTTAAGTGAAGAAGTGAGGAGCCCGCCAATTAGAACGGAGGTTGTAATCTTAAGTTGAAGAAGTCAGGAGCCCGCCTGTTAGAACAGAGGTTGATATTTTAAATTGTAGAAGTCAGGAGCCCGCCTGTTACAACGGAGGTTGTTATCTTAAGTTGAAGAAGTCAAGAGCCCCCTGTTAGAACGGAGGTTGTTATTTTTAAGTGAAGAAGTTAGGATCCCGCCTGTTAGAATGGAGGTTGTTATCTTATGTTGAAGAAGTCAGGAGCCCGCCTGTTAGAATGGTGGTTGTTATTTAAATTGATGAAGTTAGGAGCCTGCCTGTTAGAATGGAGGTTGTCATTTTAAGTTGAAGAAGTCTGGAGCCCGCCTGTTAGAACGGAGGTAGTTATTTAAATTGAAGAAGTCAGGTGCCCGCCTGAAGAATGGAATGGCATTTTACTTTAAGTTTTAATTGAAGTTTTAAATTATTGTTGAAGTCAGGTGCCCCCCTGAAGATTGGAATGACATTTTACTTTAAGTTTTAATTGGAGTTTTAAATTATTGTTGAAGTCAGATGCCCCCTGAAAAATGGAATGGCATTTTACTTTAAGTATTAATTGGAGTTTTAAATTATTGTAGAAGCCAGGTGCCCGCCTGAAGAATGGAATGGCATTTTACTTTAAGTTTTAATTGAAGTTTTAAATCATTATTGAAGTCAGGTGCCCACCTGAGAAACGGAATGGCATTTTACTTTAAGTTTAATTGAAGTTTTAAACCATTTTTGAAGTCAGGTGCCCGCCTGAAAAATGGAATGGCGTTTTACTTTAAGTTGTTGTTGAAGTCAGGTGCCCGCCTGAAGAACGGAATGGCATTTTACTTTAAATTTTAGTTGAAGTTTTAAATCGTTGTTGAAGTCAGGTGCCTGCCAGAAGAATGGAATGGCGTTTTAGTTTAATTTATAGTTGAAGTTAGATGCCCGCTTGAAGAAAGGAATGTCGATTTATTTTCAAAGTTGTTGAAATTAGAAGACGCACTTCCTGAATTTATTTTCATGCATAGGAGATGCACTTCCTAAATTAAGAATTCATTCATAGGAGACGCACTTCCTATTTAAAGTCAGTAAAGTTTCACCCATAGGAGACGCACTTCCTAAGTTTATTTTTACCCATAGGAGACGCACTTCCCAAGTTTATTTTTATGCACAGGAGATGCACTTCTTAAATTAAGATTTCATTCATAGGAGACACACTTCCTAGTTTAAAATCACTAAAGTTGAGTCATAGGAGACGCACTTCCTAAATTAAAATTCACCCTTAGGAGACGCACTTCCTAGTTTAGTTCATTCCAGTTCAACCATAGGAGATACACTTCCTAATCAAGATCTTTCAAGTCATTCTTATAGGAGACACACTTCCTAGTTTTAATCACTGAAGTTTCACCCTTAGGGGACGCACTTCCTAGTCTTGGTTATTTAAATTCATCTTTAGGAGACGCACTTCCTAAGCCTGGTTCATTCATGTTTTATTTTTAACACACATATTTGCTAGTCAAAGTCCTTGGTTTACTCGTAGGAGATACACATCCTAGTCTAATCTTTAGTTTACTCTCATCATTGCATCAGTAGAATAAGTGGTTTACAATTTTCCTAACGACTCACAAATCTTCCTAGTGCAAACTGGGTATGAAATTTTGTTTGTTTTGGTTGTTTTGGTTGAAGGATCTCGCCCGGAGAGTGGAGGGCTACAACAAAAATACCCAGAATTCAAGCCAAGTTAGAAGTAGCAGAAGCTCGCCTCAAGAATGCGCGCCAACAGTCTGAGATGATCGAAAGAAGTTAGTCATAATAAAGAAAAAAAAGTGAATCCAAAGTGTAGTTGTGGATGAAAGATGAGATCTGCTCAAAGCGTGACCGAGGTCACAAGAGCTGCAAGCCTGGTCCAAATCCAGAAAGCCGAAGAAGATTGAACTAGCACCTACAACTAGCAAGTATCAAAGTTCAAATTTCGAGCCCGTATGAAGCACCAACCAATACTCAAGATCAAGCTTCAGAAGACTTATAGATAGGAATCGTGTAACTAGTAGCTGATAGTCTTAGTTAGTCTTTCTCATGTTTTGATTTTTGATGTAATAGCAGGACCACGGACCGGAACTTCGATGGAACGAAACCTCGATGGAACGGCACCTCGACTGGATCTCCACCTCGACTGGATCTCCACCTCGGTTACTCCATATTCTTACTCACTTCCGAACTACACGTGGCTTGATTCCTTTATAGCCAAGGATATGTAGGCAGCTCAGATACAAGGGCTCGGTCACATCCTCTCTCACTTCCGAACTACACGTGGCTTGATTCCTTTATAGCCAAGGATATGTAGTCAGCTATGATACAAGGGCTCGGTCACATCCTCTTCTCTTTAGTTTAGTCTCTCTGAATAAGGGTCGGGTCAAAACACGTGTCTAGTCGTTCTTTGTCTGAAAACTCTTTGTGTTTTCAGTCAAAGGAGGGGCAGTTGTAGACGCGTGATTTTTGGCCCTCCCCGAGATTTTTTATATTTTAGCATAAAATATTTAGTTTAGTCCTAATATAGCTATCTTATCTAATTTTGACTCTTTTACTTTATTTTTACATTAAAAAAAACAAAACAAATATAGTTTCATTAATATTTTGTAGTTACTTTAATTTTTGAAAAATATAAAAATAGTTTTGCTTTAATTGTCGGTCCTATTTTAATAGTTATTTTGCTTACATAGGATTAATCAAATAAAATCGGGTTCCTATTCTCAGTTCCAGGCATAGAATTGTCACGGCCCTAGTTCACCAATTGTGAACATGTCGTGATGGCACCCAATCCCCATGACTAGGTAAGCCTAACACGTTGCGGAATATACAAGTTATAAACACTTAAATAAGAAACAGCGGAAAAATAGCATAAGAGATATGTAATTCGTGCCGCTTGGCAAATACATCCGTCACACAATGAATAAAACACTACCAAGATCCGGAACCCCATGGTAACACAGACTAAAAGATAAATACAACTGTGGCTCTATGTGTAAAGAGTATCTAACAACGACATGAAGAAAAATGTCAACTAGTACTACTAGAATAGAAGGGAAGCCTCCGGATCCGCGGACGTAGCGGATCATACCTCGAAGTCTCCCAGAAAGCTGCGGAATCACCTAGTACGAGCCTGCTCTGATGTACCTGGATCTGCACAACAAAAGTGTGCAGAAGAGTAGCATGAGTACACCACGGCGGTACTCAGTAAGTGCCAAGCCTAACCTCGATGGAGTAGTGACGAGGGAGGTCGGGGCCCTACTGAGAAACAATAATATAATGATGATAACAAAAATAAACAGTTTAAATGATAATAATTTCCGAAATAACAACAATAAGATGATTACTGCAACTGTCTACAATTAAGCTAACAACAAATAACCAACTCAATAAAACAAATCCAGGACATGTGGGAATTGAACCCACAGTCCCATTCTCAGTACCTTTGGGTCTCCGGGAATCGAACCCGCAGTCCCTACCAATAATTCAGGATCTCGGGAATCGAACCCGTAGTCCACATTTCAAAAATCTCAAGATCTCGGGAATCGAACCCGTAGTCCACATTTCAATAATCTCGGGATCTCGGGAATCGAACCCGTAGTCCACATTTCAATAATCTCAGGATCTCGGGAATTGAACCCGTAGTCCACAACCATAGCAAGTAAAGGAATACACAGAGAGAAGTATAATATGCTTAACGATAACTTCGCTGATGAACAGCGCCAGCGATTACCAAGAAAAACTCAAGTAAGTCAATTAAGCAGCTAAACCGTTAGATTCTATCTAATCATGCTTTTCTAACTACTACCGGGTAGGAATATCGAATTTAACAACTAAAAACAGGAATATCACTCATTGAACATTTTGAGTAAAGTATGTGTTCAACAACCAGTGCATGTACACGCCCGTCACCTCGCGTACAAGGCATTTAAAGTATCATAATAATATCCTAGGGGTGAAAGTCCCCCACACGAAGTTAGACAAGCCACTTACCTCAATTCCGGTACAAAACCGCTACGAAATAACCCTCTTGCCGCGAATGTCGGCCCCCACAAGTGTAGTATCTGATAAAAATCAATAGAATCGCATCAAAATAGGCCAATTGGGCATTACCCAATCAAAATAACTCAAAATACACCAAAACCCACAAGTTGCCAAAACCCGACTTTCGGTACGCTTATCGAAAAATCACGAAAATTATATATTTGGGTTCCTTATCTCAATACGAGTCTCGGCATATAAAATGTACCAAAATCTGACTCCATTTGCCCACTCAAATCAGAGATTTTCTAACATTTAGGCCTAGGGCTCAAACCCACCTTTAATCTTCCAATTTCAGTGAAATAATCACGGATTTCATGATAAACCAACGAATTAAGGTCAAGAAACTTACCCCCGATGATTTTCCGATGATATCCCAGCGTTTCCCCTTCAAAATCCTCTCTTGGAGCTCAAAAATGGCGTTTTTGTGTATGGGGGTCGCGGGTGTTATGTTCTGAACTTAAGCTCTCTGCCAGACATTTTCCTTCATCGCGTTCGCGTTGCCTGGCACGCGTTCGCGATGCTCTAACCCAATTACCCTTCACGTTCGCGTGAGACCACTCGCGTCCGCGATGCATAGCCGGCTAACCCTTCGCGAACGCGGCGCTGCTCCACGCGTTCGCGATGACCTTATTCCTCATCCGACCCACTTTGCTCTTCGCGAACGCGACCCTGGGATCGTGAACGCGGTGCCTCTCCTTCTAACACTACGCGAACACGACGTATTGGACGCGAACGCGATGCTCTGCAGCACCTAGCCTACGCGAACGCGAACAATGCCCTCGCGAACGCGATAGCTTAAATCTTGCCCACTGATCTGCAGTTTTTCTGCAGACTTTTCATGTTTCAAAATGCCGGATGATGGTCCGAATTCATCCCGAGGCCTCCGGGACCCCAACAAAAACCACCAACATACCCCAAAAGACGATACGAACTTGTTCCAATCATAAAAACACCATCCTAAACATCAAAATCACCAATTACACACGGATTCAAGCCTAAGTTTCTTAAAACTTTCCGAATTGCACATTCGATCAAAAAACTGACCAAACGACGTCCGAATGACCTGAAAATTTGCGGACATATCCAAAATCACATAACGAAGCTATAGAAATTGTCGGAATTCCATTCCGACCCCCGGATCAAAATCTCACCTATCGTTCGGATTCGCCAAAATTTCAACCTTCGGCATTTCAAGCCTAATTGAGCTACGGGCTTCCAAAATACATTCCGAACGCGCTCCTAACCCCAAAATCACCCAACGGAGCTAATGGAACCATCGGATTTCCGTTCCGAGATCGTCTTAACACTGATCTGGCTACGGACCATTTTCTAGCTTTAAAGCTCTCATTTAGGGACTAAGTGTCCCAAAATGCTCCAAATTTCAGAACCGACTCTCCCGGCAAACCACAACAGCAGAAATGAACTTAGGGGAGCAGTTAAATTGGGGATTGGGGCGTAATTTTCTAAAACGACTGGTCGGGTCGTTACATCTTCCCATACTTAAAAGATTCGTTCGTCCTCGAACGAGCATAGAAAACATACCTGGAGTGGTGAAGAGATGAGGGTACTGGCTGCGCATATCCTGCTCGGTCTCCCAAGTCGCCTCCTCGACCGGCCGACCCCGCCACCGAACCTTTGCTGAAGCGATTTTCTTTGACATTAGCTTCCTGACTTGCCTGTCTAGAATGGCTACTGGCTCCTCAACGTAAGACAGATCCTCGTCTAGCTGAACAGAAGTGAAATCCAACACATGCGACGGGTCACCATGGTACCTCCGGAGCATGGAGACATGAAATACGGGGTGAACTCCGGCTAGACTAGGAGGTAAGGCTAACTCATAGGCAACCTCCCCAATACGCCTCAAAATCTCAAAAGGGCCAATAAATCTAGGACTCAGGTTCCCTTTCTTCCCAAACCTCATAACGCCCTTCATAGGCGAGACTCGAAGCAGAACCCGCTCGCCAAGCATAAAAGCCACATCGCGAACCTTCTTGTCCGCATAGCTCTTCTGTCTAGACTGGGCCGCACGAAGTCTGTCCTGAATCACCTTGACCTTGTCCATAGCCTCCTGAACCATATCAGTACCTAGCAACCTGGCCTCGCCCGACTCAAACCAACCCACGGGAGACCTGCACCTCCTACCATATAGGGCCTCGTACGGTGCCATCTGAATACTAGACTGGTAGCTGTTGTTATAAGCAAACTCCGCCAGTGGCAAGAAGTGATCCCATGACCCTTCAAACTCAACCACGCATGCACAAAGCATATCCTCCAAAATCTGAATAGTGCGGTTAGATTGTCCATTCATCTGGGGGTGAAATGCCGTGCTCGGCTCCACCCGAGTACCTAACTCCTACTGCACGGCTCTCCAGAACCGTGAAGTGAACTGAGTGCCTCTATCTGAAATGATGGACACTGGGATACCATGCAGCCGAACTATCTCCCTGATATAGATCTCCGCCGGTCGCTCCGATGAATATGTACTGCTCACCGGTATAAAATGGGCGGACTTGGTCAGCCGATCCACAATGACCCAAATGGAATCAAACTTCCTAACCGTCCGTGGAAGTCTAGATACAAAGTCCATGGTAATGCGCTCCCATTTCCACTCGGGAATCTCAATCTGCTGCATCAATCCACCCGGACGCTGATGCTCATACTTCACCTGCTGGCAGTTGAGGCATCTAGAAACATAATCAACTATATCCCTCTTCATCCGCCTCCACCAATAATGTTGTTTCAAGTACTGATACATCTTTGCGGCTCCCGAATGGATGCAATACCGCGAGCTATGGGCCTCTGCTAGAATCAGCTCTCGAAGATCATCTACATTGGGCACACAGATGCGCCCCTGCATCCTCATAACTCCATCATCTCCGATGGTAACATCTCGAGCATCACCACGCCGAACTCTATCCTGGAGGACAAGCAAATGAGGGTCATCGAACTGACGCTCCCTGATGCGGTCAAATAGAGAAGACCGAGAAACCACACATGCCAAAATCCGGCTGGGCTCCGAAAGATCCAATCTAACAAACTGCCTGGCTAGAGCTTGAAAATCCATTGCCATAGGCCTCTCTGAAACTGGTAGATACGCTAAACTCCCCACACTCTCTGCCCGACGACTCAAGGCATCGGAAACCACATTAGCCTTGCCTGGATGATAGAGAATAGTAATATCATAGTCCTTCCGTAGCTCCAACCATCTCCTCTGACGCATATTCAGGTGCTTCTACTTAAGTAAGTGCTGCAAGCTCCGGTGATCAGTGTAGATCTTACAAGGAACCCCATATAAATAATGACACCAAATTTTCAAGGCGTGAACAATGGCAGCTAGCTCCAAATCATGAACATGGTAATTCTTCTCATGCACCTTCAGCTGTCTCGACGCGTAGGCAATCACCCTACCGTCCCGCATCAATACCGCACCGAGTCCAACTCGTGAGGCATCACAATATACGGTATAGGACCCCGTACCTGTAGGCAACATCAATATAGGGGCCGAAGTCAAAGCTGTCTTGAGCTTCTGAAAGCTCGCCTCACACTCGTCTGTCCACTGAAAAGGGGCACCCTTTTGGGTCAATCTAGTCATAGGTGCTGCAATCGAAGAGAAACCCTCTACAAAACAACGGTAATAGCCCGCCAAACCAAGGAAACTGCGAATCTCAGTAGCGGAGGAGGGTCTGGGCCAACTCTACACGGCCTCCGCCTTCCTCGGATCTACTCGAATACCATCACTCGACACCACGTGGCCCAAAAATGCCACTGAACTCAACCAGAATTCACATTTAGAGAACTTGGCATAAAGCTGCTTCTCCCTCAGGATCTGAAGCACTATCCTCAAATGCTGCTCGTGCTCTTCCCGCTCCGAGAATATACTAGAATATCATCAATGAAGACAATCACGAACGAGTCCAGATAAGGCCTGAACACACTGTGCATCAAATGCATAAATGCTGCTGGGGCATTAGTCGACCCAAAAGACATCACGAGGAACTCATAGTGACCATACCGGGTCCTGAAGGCAGTCTTCGGGATATCTGGCTCCCGAATCTTCAGCTGGTGATACCCAGAGCGCAAATCAATCTTAGAAAACACTTGTGCGCCCTGTAGCTGGTCAAATAAATCATCAATACGGGGCAAAGGATACCGGTTCTTCACTGTAACTTTGTTCAGCTGATGATATTCAATCGACATACGCATAGAACCGTCCTTTTTATTCACAAACAACACAGGAGCACCCCACGGTGAAACAATGGGTCGAATGCAACCCTTACCCAATAACTCTTGTAACTAATCCTTCAACTCCTTCAACTCGGGAGGAGCCATACGGTACGGTGGAATAGAAATAGGCTGAGTGCCCGGCAACAAGTCAATAGCAAAATCAATATCTCTGTCAGGCGGCATGCCCAGGAGATCAGCTGAAAATATATCAACGAAATCGCGTACCACATGAACAGAATCAATAGAGGGAGTGTCAATATTGACGTCCCGCACATAGTCTAGATAAGCAGCACACCCCTTCTCAACCATACGCTGAGCTCTGAGAAAAGAAATAACACGGCTATGGGTGTGATCTAGAGTACCACTCCACTCAATACGTGGAATGCCTGGCATAGCTAGCATCATGGTCTTGGCGTGGCAATCAAGAATAGCATAATGGGGCGACAACCAGTCCACGCCCAGAATAATATCAAAATCGACCATCCCGAGCAACAATAGATCCGCTCTTGGTCTCAAAATCACAAATGGTAACCAAACACGACCGATATACGTGGTCCACAACCAAAGAATCACCCACCGGAGTGGAAACATAAATGGGGGCACTCAAAGAATCCCGAGGCACACCCAGGTGAGAAGCAAAGTAAGAAGACACATATGAAAAAGTGGAACCGGGGTCGAATAGAACCGATGCCTCCCTGTGACTAACCAGAATAATACCTGTGATAACAGAGTCAGATGCAACAGCCGCAGCGCGATTAGGAATAGCATAGAATCTGGCCTGTCCCCCCTCTCGAGGGCGGCCTTTGGAACTCTGACCCCCGCCCCTGGCTGGCTGGGCAGGTGGAGTGGCAGCTGGGGCTGGAATGATAGCCTGCTGGCCCTGAGAACCACGCTGATGCTGCGAAGATTGAGGAGGTGCTCCTCTCCTACGCCTAGGGCACTCCTAACCAGATGGCGAGTATCCCCGCACTCAAAACAAGCTTTGGGAGGACGCGGTGGCTGTGATTGACCGGCCTCACCCCCACTAGTCTGACCCCTGGAAGGACCCCGCGTAGGAGGTGCACTGGAAACTGGGGAGCATAATAAGGCTCCTGAGGTGCTGGAAGACCTGGAGTACTACCGGCTACGGGCAATGCTGAATGAACTGGTCGGCCGGAATAACCCCTGCCAAAACGACCGGCTGATGAAGTGCGGGCACCAGAGAAATGGCCCGACTCACGAGACTTCTTGGCCTCTCTCTCTCTCCGCTCACTAGGGAGCATACTCTCGATCCTCTTGGCAATGCTAACTGCCTGCTGATAAGATATATCTGTCTCAAGCTCTCTGGCCATGCTGGATCGGATAGGCGGAACAAGGCCCTCAATAAATCTCCGCACTCTCTCCCGAACCGTGGCTACCAAAGCCGGTGCATGCCTGGCTAGACGGGTGAAACTGATAGCATACTCCGATACTGACATGGAGCCCTGTAGCAACCGCTCAAACTTTGAGCGCCAAGAATCCCTAAGGCTCTGAGGAACAAACTCCCTCAAAAACAGATCTGAAAACTGCGTCCAAGTCAATGAAGCAGACTCCTCTAGACTATCCAACTCATATGTGCGCCACCAATCATAAGCGGCCCCACGAAACTGAAAAGCAGTGAAGGAAACCCCGCCGGTCTCCACAATCCCCATAGTACGAAGAATACGATGACACTCCTCTAGAAAACCCAATGCATCATCTGAAGCCAAACCACTAAACACTGGAGGGTCATATTTCTTGAACCTCTCCAATCTACGCTGCTCGTCCTCAGAGGCAGCTGGTCCACCTCCGGGCTGTGCTGGGGCGGCAGGAGGCATAACCAAAACATATGGAACCTGTCCCACTGGCACACGCTGCTCCGGTGTAACGGCTGCGGGAGTCTGGGCCCCTCCCCCGGCCTGAGATATAGCTCCGACAAGAGGAAGCAGTCCTGCCTGAGCTAAAGTAGTAAACATACTCATGAACTGGGCCAGGGTCTCCTGTAGTGCTGGAGTAGTAGCAGTTGTAGTCGGTGTACCGGGTGCCTGCGCTCCAACCTGGTCTACCTGTGGCACCTCAGCGGCAGCGCGCGTGGGTGCTGTGGCTGCACCTCGGGCGCATCCTCGTCCTCTACCTCGGCCCCGGCCTCTGACGGCGGCAACAGGGGGCGCGGGTACCTGATCGTCGCGAGTAGCTCGTGTCCTCACCATCTGTGGGAGAATAGAAAATAATAGTTTAGATTTGATGCCAAAAATGTCGCATGACAAGGAATCCAAAAGAAATGAAGAGTTTCCTAAACAGTTACATAGCCCCTTCGTAGATAAATACAGACGTCTCCGTATCGATCAGCGAGACTCTAAGTAACCGGTCCGTGTCCCGTGACTCCTATGAACCTAGAGCTCTGATACCAACTTGTCACGACCCTAGTTCACCAATTGTGAACATGTCGTGATGGCACCCAGTCCCCATGACTAGGTAAGCCTAACACGTTGCGGAATATACAAGTTATAAATACTTAAATAAGAAACAACGGAAAAATTGCATAAGAGATATGTAATCCGTGCCGCTTGGCACATACATCTGTTACACAATGAATAAAACACTACCAGAATCCGGAACCCCACGGCAACACAGACTAAAAGATAAATACAACTGTGGCTCTATGTGTAAAGAGTATCTAACAACGAAATGAAGAAAAATGTCAACTAGTACTACTAGAATAGAAGGGAAGCCTCCGGATCCGCGGACGTAGCAGATCATACCTCGAAGTCTCCCAGAAAGCTGCGGAATCACCTAGCACGAGCCTGCTCTGATGTACCTCGATCTGCACAACAAAAGTGTGCAGAAGAGTAGCATGAGTACACCACGGCGGTACTTAGTAAGTGCCAAGCCTAACCTCAATGGAGTAGTGACGAGGGAGGTCAGGGCCCTACTGAGAAACAATAATATAATGATGATAACAAAAATAGATAGTTTAAATGATAATAATTTCCGAAATAACAACAATAAGATGATTACTGCAACTGTCTACAATTAAGCTAACAACAAATAACCAACTCAATAAAACAAATCCAGGACCTGTGGGAATTGAACCCACAGTCCCATTCTCAGTACCTCTGGGTCTCCGGGAATCGAGCCCGCAGCCCATGTCTCAATAATATCTCAATAACTCAGGATCTCCGCGAATCGAACCCGCAGTCCCTACCAATAATTCAGGATCTCGGGAATCGAACCTGTAGTCCACATTTCAAAAATCTTAGGATCTCGGGAATCGAACCCGTAGTCCACATTTCAATAATCTCGGGATCTCGGGAATCGAACCCGTAGTCCATATTTCAATAATCTCAGGATCTCGGGAATCGAACCCGTAGTCCACAACCACAGCAAGTAAAGGAATACACAGAGAGAAGTATAATATGCTTAACGATAACTTCGCCGATGAACAGCGCCGGCGATTACCAAGAAAACTCAAGTAAGTCAATTAAGCAACTAGACAGTTAGATACTATCTAATCATGCTTTTCTAACTACTACCGGGTAGGAATATCGAATTTAACAGCTAAAAACAGGAATATCACTCATTGAACATTTTGAGTAAAGTATGTGTTCAACAACCAACGCATGTACACGCCCGTCACCTCACGTACAAGGCATTTAAAGTATCATAATAATATCCTAGGGGTGAAAGTCCCCCACACGAAGTTAGACAAGCCACTTACCTCAATTCCGGTATGAAACCGCTAAGAAATAACCCCTTTGCCGCGAATGTCGGCCTCCACAAGTGTAGTATCTGATAAAAATCAATAGAATCGCATCAAAATAGGCCAATTGGGCATTACCCAATCAAAATAACTCAAAATACACCAAAACCCACAAGTTGCCAAAACTCAACTTTCGGTACGCTTATCGAAAAATCACGAAAATTATATATTCGGGTTCCTTATCTCAATACGAGTCTAGGCATATAAAATTTACCAAAATCGGACTCCATTTGCCCACTCAAATCGGAGATTTTCTAACATTTAGGCCTAGGGCTCAAACCCACCTTTAATATTCCAATTTCAGTGAAATAATCACGGATTTCATTATAAACCAACGAATTAAGGTCAAGAAACTTACCCCCGATGATATCCCAGCGTTTCCCCTTCAAAATCCTCTCTTGGAGCTCAAAAATGGCGTTTTTGTGTATGGGGGTCGCGGGTGTTATGTTCTGAACTTAAGCTCTCTGCCAGACATTTTCCTTCATCGCGTTCGCGTTACCTGGCACGCGTTTGCGATGCTCTAACCCAATTACCCTTCGCGTTCGTGTGAGACCACTCGCGCCCGCGATGCATAGCCGGCTAACCTTTCGCGAACGCGGCGCTGCTCCACGCGTTCGCGATGACCTTATTCCTCATCCGACCCACTTTGCTCTTCGCGAACGCGACCCTGGGATCGCGAACGCGGTGCCTCTCCTTCTTCCACTACGCGAACGCGTTGGACGCGAACGCGATGCTCTGCAGCACCCAGCCTACGCGAACGCGAACAAGGCCCTCACGAACGCGATGGCTTAAATCTTGCCCAGTGATCTGCAGTTTTTCTGCAGACTTTTCATGTTTCAAAATGCCGGATGATGGTCCGAATTCATCCCGAGGCCCCGGGACCCCAACAAAAACCACCAACATACCCCAAAACACGATACGAACTTGTTCCAATCATAAAAACACCATCCTAAACATCAAAATCACCAATTACACACGGATTCAAGCCTAAGTTTCTTAAAACTTTCCGAATTGCACATTCGATCAAAAACCCGACCAAACGACGTCCGAATGACCTGAAAATTTGCGGACATATCCAAAATCACATAACGAAGCTACAGAAATTGTCGGAATTCCATTCCGACCCCCGGATCAAAATCTCACCTATCGTTCGGATTCGCCCAAATTTCAACATTCGGCATTTCAAGCCTAATTGAGCTACGGGCTTCCAAAATACATTCCGAACGCGCTCCTAACCCCGAAATCACCCAACGGAGCTAATGGAACCATCGGATTTCCGTTCCGAGATCGTCTTAACACTGATCCGGCTACGGACCATTTTCTAGCTTTAAAGCTCTCATTTAGGGACTAAGTGTCCCAAAATGCTCCAAATTTCAGAACCGACTCTCCCGGCAAACCACAATAGCAGAAATGAACTTAGGGGAGCAGTTAAATTGGGGTTTAGGGCATAATTTTCTAAAACGACCGGTCGGGTCGTTACAAGAATAATATTCGGATTTAAATTACCGGGTTTGAAAAAAAGGAAAAAGACAAAATCCATAAAAAAAAAAAATAGTGAAAGAAAGAAAGAAAAGTCAAAAAAAGGAGGAAGAAAACAAAACAAAAAGTCAAAGAAAAAGAAAAAAAAGAGAAAAACATAAAGAAAGGGAGGCTGGAGAATTGAAAAAAAGACAGAAGCAAAAAGACGGAAAGAAAGAAAATATAGAGAGAGAATACTACTGGCAGCCATCTTCCGCCCGAAGAAAACGAATCAAAAAAAACCAGCTCGTCCTCACAACCACCCTCAAAACCCGACCCCGGTCCGTCGTCGAGCAACGAACAACCACCCAAATAGCCCTCCCGTTGTCCAGTCCAACCCAACTCACAGTTTTCTATCCAAACAGTCCTCAACAAACACACACGAAAACGAGGGTAGTCGAGAGGTTCGTTCAGTTCCGTCCGAGATTCCGGCGAGGTTCCGGCGCTGCCATATTTTTCTGTTCGAAGCCGCGTCGACGTTCGGATGTGTTGTTCTTCGTTTCAGTCTGTATAACTCCAGGTTCATCTCTGCTCCATTGGTGTCTCCTTTCGAGATTTGATTAATTCATGAGAATACTTTATCAGTTGTATTGTTTTGCCTAATTTTAACGAATATACCCCTATCCATTATCTCTCGTTATTAAGTTGGTCATCAAATATTTGTTCTTTGTTTCCAAAGCTTCAAATTAAAAATAGCATGTTTGGGATCTGTAGTTTGTCAATGTTGTAAGCATATAATGTCATTTCTTGTTATTAAATTTGTCTCTTAAAGTTGAGCGAGAATAAATAAAACCATAGTGTTACTAAGCCTTAATTTTTAATTCAAACTAATAGAAGTTGGTTTAATGGTGGTTGGATAGCGGGCAGTGGCGTGATTCATTAGTGGTTATGAGTACATTTCTCGTGACATAGTTACGATACTTAAAATTCGTTGGGACGCATTTCATGTAACATGGTTTGCAATATATTTTAAATAACCTTGAATTAATTCTTTAAATAAATATAGTGGAATGTAGTTCTCTTTTAAATAATAAGATAAGATAAGCCTCGCTAACCAAAAATGCATAAATTATGGGGGCCTCGTTAATTGTATATATTAATTACTTAGACTTCGGGATGGGCCGATAAATAAAATTTTACGGCCTTACCCAAAATAATGATACGCTAGTCGTTTTAGGCGCGCCTTTAATAATTTACTTTCTTAAACTTGGATGCACATTTATGTGACCCAAATCCAAATCTCAACGGAGTCGAAATGTGTCAATAACCACGGGTACATTGATGTGACGCAGTTCGAGATACGTTTTCATAACGTTGCAATTCTTTGTTAAAATAATAATAATAATATTAAAAGCTATTAAAGGATAAAATTTGCACATAAATTAAATCATGGTAAATCAGATAAATAAGCCGAATATGACAGTTGAGCGATCGTGCTAGACCCACTGAACTCGGGAATGCCTAACACCTTCTCCCGGGTTAACAGAATTCCTTATCTGGATTTCTGGTATGCAGATTGTTAAACAGAGTCATTCTTTTCCTCGATTCGGGTTTCAACCGGTGACTTGGGATACCTTAAATCTCCTAAATGGCGACTCTGAATTAAATAAATAAATCCCGTTTCGACTGACCTTTAATTGGAAAAACTCCATTGCGCGCCAAAAGGAGGTATGACAGTATCAATTGATAGTTATTCTGCAATTGTAGAGATCAGAGTATTGTAGCTTGCATACTCATCTATGTCACGACCCATATTCCATATCCAGTCGTGATGGCACCTCTCGTGAAGACAATGACAACCAACAATCTCAAATCCTCTTTTTAACAACTATCAAACATAATGAATGGAAAATACAACTTAATGACATTTAACTATTAATTTCATCACAATACAACCCGACCAAGGTGTCACAAGTCATGAGCATCTAATGATTAGGGACACTACTATTGGGCTCATAATGTGTGTATATATATATATATATATATATATATATATATATATATATATATATATATATATATAAGATAAAAACCGAAATAAAAAGGTGGAGTGCAGTGCCGCAGACGATGGAGGTCACCTTGCTCAACTACCACAATAATGCCTTCGGCCCTGCTAATAACCCGTGATCGGGTGAACAATACCTGCAACTGCCCGTAAGATGCAGGGAGTAAAGTGAGTACTTCCAACTCAGAGGTAATAAGAGAGAATAATATCTGAGCAATAAGAACACGTATATAAAAGACAGTACAACCCTTTGAAAAAAAAACTGTAATACTGTGAAAATCCTTTAGAAAAACTCAAGATCAGTTAAAAATCTCTTTTACAAATATCCTTTTTTCTTTTTCAACAGCCAAGCATATGAATGTTATATCAGATAGAGCAAGAGGACCCATAAATCGTCCCCTTGGGCACAACACTCCTTAATATATAACACCAGGATATTTTGTCAACAAGGTAAGTAACAGTATGTATGCCAATGATATATGAGTGCTAAATGTCATGCCACGTAGTACACATAGGAGTGAATGCATGAATGCAATGCAATGCACATGACCGTTGCGGCGCGCAGTTCGATCCATTTGGGTACCCGCGCTCACTGTTGGGGTTCAGACTCCGGAGGGGATCCTATAGCCTAAGCGCAATAATACTACAGCGTGCAGTCCAATCCACATAACATAACACTGTGGCGTGCAGTCTGATCCATGCATGTATATGCATGCTCACATAACACTCGAGGCCTGAAAGCCTCCTCACATAGCACTCGAGGCTTGAAAGCCTCCTCACATATCACTCGAGGCCTGAAAGCCTCCTCACATAGCACTCGAGGCCTGAAAGCCTCCTCACATATCACTCGAGGCCTGAAAGCCTCCTCACATCACTTTTCATGCCCTCTCATATGGCCCTGGGCCTCACAAAATAGTCAAAAGCCCTTCGGGCATCAGTAAAACAATAATGCACAGCTCAAACAATAGTTCAAATATCAATTAAAACTTCAAGTTTGAGTAAAAATATAGTTGAGTTCATAAACCAGTGTAAATCACATGGACTCAGTTCAAATAATATTTCAAATAGTGAGGGAAACAGTGATGATAGTTCATATAGAGTTCAAATAATCGGCAATAAGCCCCAAGTATGGCAATGAGCCCAAGTCATAATGATAACAACATTCATTTGCAAATACGCGGTAAAAACCAACAACCGGGACGGACCAAGTCACGATTCCCAATGGTGCTCTACCCGACGCTCAGGTCCAGTGTGCAAGTCACCATAATACAACACTAAGATGTGCAAATCCGGGTTTCAAACCCTCGGGATATCATTCCCAAGTATTACTCACCTCTTGCCGGTGGATAATCTAGCTAGCCAATCCTTTCCCTCTTGTATCTACCTCCTCGCACATAGAATCTGATAAAAACTATAAGGGATACGTGAAATATACTAATGGAACATAACCCAATCGAAAGAACTCGAAAAACATCCAAAAATACGATGTTGCAAAACCCGAACCTCGGGCCCACTTCTCGAAAAATTACAAAATTCACATTTTTGGAATCCTCGTCTTGCCACGAGTATGTACAAATAAAATTTATCAAAACGGAGTTCAATAGCCCCTTCAAATTCTAATTTTACAATACCAAAAACCAAGCCCTAACTTTTCCAAATTTTCACCCAATTTTCAGAGATTTAGATGATCAATCTTCAATAATATTATGAAATTAGATCATAAAACTTACCTCCAATCGAATCCTAGTCGAAATCCTCTTAATCCCTCATCAAAGCCTCCCAAATATGCTCAAAAATGGTGAAAAATGACTTTAGCTTGCGGAGGAAATGTTATTAAACCCTTTTGTCCGCCCAGTCCATTTCATCATCGCGCTCGCGACCCTAGTCACGTGAATGCGAAGGCCAAAATTTTAAATTTCAAAATTGCTCTACGCGAACGCATCTAATGTGAACGCGATGCTCAAAGACATTACTCTTCGCGAACGCGACACAACCCCACGCGTTTGCGATGCACAACCTTCCTCTCAAATGCGAATGCAATCCAGACCCCACGCGAACGCGATGGCTAAATCCAGGCCCTCTCAAGATTACTCTACGTGTTCGCATCCTACCTCACGCAAACACATAGAAGGGAATTTTTCCACAATAACTGCTGCAATTCTGCAGCTTCTAATAACCAAACTTGGTACGTTTGATTACCCGAAGTCATCCTGAGGCCCACGGGACCTCAACCAAAGACATCAACATACCCCGAAACATCATACGAACTTTTTCCAATCATAAATTCATACAACAACACAAGAATCATCAAATTACCATGGACTCAAGCTTAAATTTTCTTAAAACTTCCAAAACTCACATTCGATAAAAAACCCAGCCAAACGACGTCCGAATGACCTGAACATTTGCAAACATATCCAAAAACACCTAACGAAGCTACTGCAACTCTCGGAATTCCATTCCGGCCCTCGGATCAAAATCACACCTATCAACCGAAATTCGCCAAAAATCAAACTTCGCCAACTCAAGTCTAATTCTACATCGGGCCTCAAAATTCAATTCCGATCGCAATCCTAAGTCACAAATCACCTCCCGAAGCTAACCGAAACATCGAAAATCACATCCGAGACCTCTAACTCACAAGTCAACTTCTGGTTGACTTTTCCAAAACAAGCTTCCTTCTAAGAGACTATGTGCTTTATTTTCAACCAAAACCAATTCAATTACACATCGACTCTAATACTGATATTGAAACATGAAGCAACACAATAAGGGGGAAACGAAGCCGTAATACATAAGACAACAGGTCGGGTCATCACATCCTCCCCAACTTAAACAAATGCTCGTCCTCGAGCATACCTAGAGTTGTATTAGAAGCAACCCAATAGCTGAATGACCTTACCAAGCATATACTCGTGGTGATCCCATGTCACCCTATCTCACATAGGTCTAATAACACAATATAGCTAGAATTTCACAGTCCATCTAAACCATAAACCACATTGCACTTTTCGAAATCATACACCATATCAAAAGCACACGTCTGTACTCAGAATAACCCGAACCAAATGTAATAACTCATACTTGCCACTCTAGGTGAGACCATATGATATACTACACAACCAAAACACTCGAGACGATGGCCTCTATTCGTAGCGGTTGCCCACAATAACGAAATACCGATAGAAAAACCTTTTTATTAGTTAAAGTCTTATTCTAACACTTTCATATACTGCCAACGGCAACTGAAACACGCGATATACCGAACCCATCTCTCAGATTAACCATTCATGAATCCATTCCTCATATGACTAATACCACGACAGTCTTTCAGGCCAAACCTCGATATTACCTTTCTAACAAGCTGACATCAAATCTGTTTGTACTCTTTAATGATTCCAATGATCACTTCAACTCCAACACACCACTCTGGTGATATGACACCTCAATACAGGCCTAAGCCACAACTTGCGTAATACATGCACCAATGAGAAGCACTTTGAACATACTCAAATCATGACAATAACTCAAACAAAAAGGTTATACCTCAAGCTTAGCAGCACCATTACAACACAAAACTGAGATCCCGTCTTACATCATAGAAATAGAGTACCGAAATCCTCCTCGAAAGGTCATAACTTCATGTGGCCTTGCCACAACGCGCGATTCTATCCAAACACTATTACCCATGAAGCACCTCAAGTCACCATGCTCAAAACGGACATCCACGCACAAATTAAGTTCTGAAACCAAGCAATCCATCACACCCACGGTGAAGCAAGTAATATACACTATTCAATCCTGAAAGGACACAACCGATGTGCTATTCGCCGAGAAATACCCAATACGGACTTTCCTCAGAAACCAGGAAGCAAGGCATACAGAGTAACATATAAAAACCTATTCTCCACATCACACTATTGCGGCGTGCAAACCCAATCCAAATAACATACACGTGGTGGCATGACACTCGATCCACACAAATATCTCACAAAAGGAGATGCACATCAAGTCAAATTTTCTTATTATAATAAACACATATAGCCTCATGCTTGGCCACAAGAAACACATCAGAAAAGTCCCTCAATATCGGAGCTAAATCAATGGTAGAAACCTCTACACTGATATCCGCCATGAAGGCCCAATTAACAAAGCAATACTTGCCAGCCATCCGCTGGTCTTTGGAATACAAACTACTCTACTAGAACATAATTCGATGCACCTTACCACACAACCTGTGGCATTTTCCGACATATCCCATAACACATTAGTCTAGACAGCCTGAAATTGGGAAAACCAGTTTGCAATCTAATATCACGACCCAAATTTAACATACCAAGCGAAGAAAGATCCACTCGGACCTCCAGTTTCCAACAATCGCTAGACGATGTCGATACACATGATCCACAGCTACTACATGGTCGAATCACGAGAACTTCTAGTCTCCAACACATATAACACATGAATCACTACGCCTGGTCCCACACTCCGCCGTACTAATACATAATACACATCAAGTATCCCTTTATAACATGAAAGATATTCAAAAATATCCCTGGGCCATCAAGAACTCAATTATCAACAGTCGATCCAACAAGAGAACATTGCAATACCACCAATATTATCAATTTACATTACCTTGCCCCTTTTCTGAACATATACCCCCGACAAATCACTAGCATAGCAATATCATCTTCCTTAATCATCTGAAGATCGATTCTTAAATCACCTACAGCTGCCCGCACTGCTCAAGAATTTAATGAATTCCTATTATATTATTAACTGAACCGAAACCTTGAACACGTAAATACGTAAATATCAGTTCTCCATATGATAACACATAAACCATACCACACTTGGATAACATAAGGACTTCTATCTCTCTCCTGCACCGCAGACATCGACGCATTCAACCAGTCACGAACTTTTATAATCCCATTTAGGAGAAAAATTATTACACTCCATGCTTCACATACCCATAGGAAATATACTCATCTTCAAACCACGGTAAAACACATCAAGAACTTTTTCTCCCAATTCCATTGCACAAGCTAAGCCACTAGGACTGAATTCTTCTACCCAAACCAAGCTAAACAAACTGCCAGCACGCAAGAGCTTTGCTGCATAATACCTGTAAGACTCATTACCTCGGACACATACAAAGAATTAATCATATCCTTATCATACCAATTCGATTTATTATCAAGCTATTCCATTTAACCAATTTCCAACTTGATTCATCTTTTATTTGGCATTCTCCCTTTGTAGCACCACAATACCTCAACCCAGGTTACCATACGAGACTCGCACATAAAACCACACTGTCTAAGACCCATAGACCACTAAATACCCTCTCAAACGTTTCCTAGAAATACCACATTCCAGAATGCTTCACTCTGAAGAACTTCATGCGAATCAGAATTCGTTACCATTACTTTTCAGATACGGATACATAGAATCCAATAATTACTTATATTACAATAAGTCTTGATCTTTTCTAAATAAAAACACAGTCCCTAGCCACATACACAACCTTAAGACACCTGATTATTACATGCAAAATCTTGAACACAGTAATACCATTCTCGAGAGTCATTCATTTTTAAGAAACTGTAAATTATCTGACTTAACGAACAAAACTACTCGAGCCTTATTAGTACTCTAACACCGCAGAACATGATTTCATACAGATACAAACAACCATCTTTCTTCTCTATACACTGAGCATTCTTTATCAACAGCAGCTAGAAAAATCCTAGTATTTTCTCACATTTACGAAAGCACCATATAACTTTTGTAAAAATTTTCCTTCACACGTGCCATCCTCGGCTCAATATTTTTATCTAGAACTGATCCGCTACCATACCTCAAAACAGAACCAATATAGCATATAACCATGCAATCAGCTGACCAACAACAACCTCCCCAGCTTGGCTCGAAGTCATATATCAAGGCACTCTTAACCACTCATAACACTTTTACTCTAATGATGCCACAATGAGATCCACCCAAATCATTTACAAGTTTTGTGACTACACAAATCATCTAGCACTGACATTCTCTGCAAATCTCGCATTCATTTCCACATCAGCTGAGTCCACTTTCTTATACAACACATACCCTTCAATTACACATGAGATATTTTAACATACACATAAGGATCACACCGCTCAAAAATACTCTGCAGGAGATAACCCACCTGTTTCGCCTCATTTCAACACTTCAACATGCCTTCCACCATCGAATATGTTACACAATCAATTAGTGTTTCTAAGTCTGAGCTCATGCCTCCACATGAAATGTACTTTACTTTACAACTAAGAGAAATGAAAATATTCTTTACGCACCCATAACTTGGGGCTACACAACAGACCGCAATAGGAAACAAACACTTAACAGCTCATCTATTATCCATCAGACTTCTTCGTCACTACCAAAATTACATAGATACACATTGCAGTATTGACATACTCATCCCATGGATATCCAACCGCCAACCCGGCTAATAAGGACATTACTGAACACATAAGTTCAAAACACTTGCTCACACAATCAACACCTTGGTGCTTAAGCCATAGGAAAATCCTGCCTCAAGTCCTCCAGACTGGCCCAACATGAACACACAGAGATTACCTCTTGCCCCTTGATCGGGGAATCAAAATCCATTAAGGCATATAGACTACTAAGCGCTAACATGCGCATACAGACGTGTGGAAGGAATTTCAAGAGTTATCTCAAACTGAATCGAGTACGCAGTATAAGAATTCCTAGAGTGGGAAGTTTTCCTAAAGGTCCTGCAACCTCTCGAGGATGAATACAAACATCTCCTGCAAGACTCTACTAACCCTGTACATGACTCATGAGACCTAGTAACCTAGGCTCTGATACCAACTTGTCACAACCTAAATTTCATACCCAGTCATGATGGCGCCTCTCGTGAAGACAAGGTAAGCCAGCAACCCCCAAATCCTTTTTTAAAAGCTATCAAACATAATGAATGGAAAATACAACTTAATGGCATTTAACTATTACTTTCATCACAATACAACCCGACCGGGGTGTCGCAAGTCATGAGCATCTAATGAGTAGGGACACTACTATTAGGACAAATATATATATATATATATATATATATATATATATATATATATATATATATATATACCGAAATAAAAAGGTGGAGTGCGGAGCCGTAGACGATGGAGGTCACCTTGCTCAACTACCACAATAAGACCTTCGGCCCTGCTAATAACCTGCTATCGGGTGAACAATACCTGCAACTGCTCGCAAGGTGCAGGGAGTAAAGTGAGTACTTCCAACTCAGTGGTAATAAGAGAGACTAATATCTGAGCAATAAGAAAACACTTATGGGCACAACAAAATGCTATAAAAGACAGTACAACCCTTTGAGAAAAACCGTAATACTGTGAAAATCCTTTAGAAAATCTCAAGATCAGTTAAAAATACAAATATCCCTTTTTCGTTTTCAACAACCAAGCATATGAATGTTATATCAGATAGAGTAAGCCATAAATCAGCACCTTGGGCACAACAGTCCTTAACATATAACACCAAGATATTTGGTCAACAAGGTAAGTAACAGTATAGATGCCAATGATATATGAGTGCTAAATGTCATGCCACGTAGTACACACAGGAGTGAATGCGTGAATGCAATGCAATGCACATGACCGATGCGACGCGCAGCCTGATCTATTTGGGTACCCGCGCTCACTGTTGGGGTTCACACTCCGGAGGGGCTCCTATAGCCTAAGCGCAATAATACTGCAGCGTGCAGTCCAATCCACATAACATATCACTGTGACGTGCATTCTGATCCATGATTGTATATGCATATGCTCACATAACACTCGAGGCTTGAAAGCCTCCTCGCATAGCACTCGAGGCCTGAAAGCGTCCTCACATATCACTCGAGGCCTGAAAGCCTCCTCACATCACTCTTCGTGCCCTCTCATATGTCCCTCGGCCTCAATCGGTCAAAAAATAGTCAAAAGCCCCTCGGGCATCAGTAAAACAATAATGCTCAGCTCAAACAATAGTTCAAATATCAGTTAAACCTCCAAGTTTGAGTAAAAATATAGCTGAGTTCATAAAATTATGTGAATCACATGGACTGAGTTTAAATAATATTTTAAATAGTGATGATAGTTCATAAAGAGTTCAAATAATCGGCAATAAGCCCCAAGTATGGCAATGAGCCTAATTCATAATGATAATAGCAATTCATTTGCAAATACGCGGTAACAACCAACTATCGGGACGGACCAAGTCATGATCCCCAACGGTGCTCTACCCCACGCTCAGGTCGAGCGTGCAAGTCACCACAATACTACAATAAGATATGGAAATCCGGGGTTTCAAACCCTCAGGATATCAATCCCAAGTATTACTCATCTCTAGTCGGCCGATAATCTAGCTCGCCAAGCCTTTCCTTCGCGTATCTACCTCCTCGCACATAGAATCTTATCAAAATCATAAGTGATATGTAAAAATATGCTAATGGAACATAACTCAATCGAAAGAACTCGAAAAACACCCAAAAACACAAAGTTGGCAAAACCCGAGCCCCGGACCCTCTTCTCGAAAAATTACAAAATTTATATTTTCGGAATCCTCGCTCGCCACGAGTCCGTACATATAAAATTTATCAAAATAGGAGTTCAATAGCCCCTTCAAATTCCAATTTTACCCAAAAACCAAGCCCTAACTTCTCCAAAATTTTCCCAATTTTCAGAGATTTGGATGAATCTTCAATAATATCACGTAATTACCTCATAAAACATACCTCCAATCGAATGCTAGTTGAAATCCTCTTAATCCCTCGTCAAAAGCTCCCAAATATGCTCAACAATGATGAACAATGACTTTAGCTCGTGGAGGAAATGTTATTAAACCCTTATGTCCGCCCAGTCCATTTCTTCATCGCGTTCGCGACACTAGTCACGCGAACGCGAAGGCCAAAATATTAAATTTCAAAATTGCTCTACGTGAACACGTCCCTACTAACTCAAATTGTGATACTCAACAGACATTACCCTTCGCGAACGCGACACAACCCCACGCGTTCACGATGCACAACCTTCCTCTCAAACGCGAACGCGATCCAGACCCCATCCGAACGCGATGGCTAAATCTAGTCCCTCTCCAGATTACTCTACGCGTTCGCATCCTACCTCACGTGAACGCGTAAAGGGGAATTTTCCTGCAATAACTGCTACAATTCTGCAGCTTCTAATAACCAAACTTGGTCCATTTGATCACCCAAAGCCCCCGGGACCTCAACCAAAGACACCAACATACCACGAAACATCATACGAACTTGTTCCAATCATAAAACCACATACAACAATACAAGAATCATCAAATTATCACGGATTCAAGCTTAAAATTTTCTAAAACTTCCAAAACTCTCATTCGGTCAAAAACCCGACCAAACGACGTCCGAATGATCTGAAAATTTACATACATATCCAAAAAATCTACCGAAGCTACTGCAACTATCGAAATTCCATTCCGACCCTCGGATCAGAATCTCACCTATCAACCGGAATTCGCCAAAATTCCCTTTGCCAATTCAAGCCTAATTCTACACCGGGCCTCCAAATTCAATTCTGATCGCACTCCTATGTCACACATCACCTCCCGAAGCTAACCAAATCATCGGAAATCACATCCGATCCCTCTAACTCACAAGTCAACTTCCGATTGACTTTTCCAAAACAAGCTTCCTTCTAAGAGGCTATGTGCCTTATTTTCAACCAAAACCAATTCAATTACACCCGATCAATTCTAATACTGATATTGAAACATGAAGCAACACAATAAGGGAGAAACAAAGCAGTAATACATAAGCAGACGGGTCGGATCATCACAATCTACCACAATGGCATCCACTTTAAAATCCCTAAATCTGCCATAGGTGTCCTAATTGCTGTTAAGTTATAGCATAATTGCGATTTTAGACATGATTTGTTGTCGATGTTGATTTTTTTTTTATTTCTAGATTGAAAGAAGAAAAGATGAAGAAGAGATATATCTTATCGACAATTTGATATAAGCAACAATGAAGAATAGATTTTTTCAACTTTGAGTTGTTGAAACTCGAATATTTTAAATTCTACAATTTATATTCAAATCTTAGAAGTTGTTAGTAGTTGACTATTTTCGTAGTTTTTGTAGCTATTTGTAGTTGAATATATGTTCGTTCCTTTTTTTTCCAGAATTTGAATTGTAGTTTTGGAGAAAGAAAAGGAGATAAGAAATCTCATTTCCCTGTTTAAAGATTGAATTTAATATAGAATCTATTATCACCAAGAATCTTTCCTTAATTTTAGTGCGTTTTTAAGGAAGATTCTGATCCATTAATACCTAATTTTCAAATTATATAATTTTTGTAGGTAAAATATGAACTGAGCGGGTAATATATAAAATATGCACATTTTTGGACTAAAGAATTGATTATGTATAAAAAGATGACAAAGTAGCAAGTAATTAGAGGAACAATTAATTAGCGGACATACTTTTTGATAATGAGTGGCATTGAGACTTGAACTCAAAGCTTCTATTTGCTCTCATATCATATTAATATGTATGATCGTGTAAAAGCTAAAATTGTCAAAGTACATCTCGATTTACATATAATTATTACTTCAACAGTCCTCAGTTTGGAGTCTTCTCTCTTGTCTTGTTGCCATGCATATTATACGTTAAATTCTTGAATGAAAATTATGTGAAATAGTGGTGACGAAAGTTCCATTCCAACGCCATTATCGACCTTAAAGATGAAGGTCCGAGGTTGAGGTTGGCCAAAGCTACATCATCCTCGTATCTTCATCGTATTACTAGCTCCAATTTTCTTGCTCAAATGAGTGTTCCAGAATGATTTACGAGGTTGTCTCCTGAAAACAGAAAATACAAAGGGAGACTAATTAATGTAAGGCCAAAGTGCATCTACATATCATTATCCCCCAAATAATTAATAAGCATGTCACGACCCGGATTTTCCACCATCGAGAGTCGTGATGGCACCTACTATCGAAGCTAGGCCAGCCGAACTTTAACAACAGAATATACTAGAATAATTAAACATTTCGGAGAAACTTTAAAATTCAATAAAGAAGAAATCAAAATGCGGAAACACTAAACATAACACTACCCCAAAATCTGGTGTCGCTAGCTCATAGACTACTATAGAATACTACAAACAAGTCCGAATGAAAGAAAAATACATAAGTCTGTTTCGGTACAATGAAAATAAACTGAAATAAGGGATAGGGACTTCGGCCTGCGAACGCCGGCTAGGCTACCTCGAGAGTCCCTAGACTGAAGACAACTCCCAGAAAATCCTACTGCTGCTGCTATCCGAAAGCTGCTCCAACGCTGTGACCTGTGCAAAAAGCACAGAAGTGTAGCATCAGCACAACCGACCCCATGTGCTAGGTAAGTGCCTGGCCTAACCCCGGTGAAGTAGTGACGAGGCTAGATAGGACCTACTAAAATCAACCTGTGCAGACATATATATACAGATACAACATCAACAGAAAGAGCAGCAGGAATGTATATAAAGATATACAACCGAAAGGAAACATGCTCGGAAAATACTGAACAATGAGAGCAGATCATCAGTGACAACATTAAACCAAATTCACATTATTACTTTTATAAGTGGTCGGCGCGCCACACGATCCCATAGTATGTATCAAAAGTGGACGACGCGCCACACGATCCCATTTCATATAATATAAGTAGATGACGTGCCACACGATCCCAATTCATATAATATAAGTGGATGACGTACCACACGATCCCATTCTCATAATTCACAGGTGGACGGCGCGCCACACGATCCCAATAAATATAATATAAGTGGAAGGCGTGCCATAAGATCCCAATTTATATAATATAAGTGGACGGCGTGCGACACGATCCCATTCTCATAATTCATAGGTGGACGGCGTGGCAAACGATCCCAATAAATATAATATAAATGGACGGCGTGCCACACGATCCCAATAAATATCATGAATAATTCATATAGCCTCTCTCAAGGAGTTCCCCTTTAGGGAAAACTCTGCAATATAACGATCTAACCCAATAAGGGTACCAGTAGCTGCCCAAACATCTCAATAATGGAGAATACATATAATGCTCGACCGGATAAGGGAGCAACAACAATCATGAACTACACGTCCCGGCAAAGGATTCAACCACATTTCTTTACAATTTTGACTACATAGAATCACTACCATTTGAGCCAAAGCTCCAAGGAATTTTCACGTTTCATAAATAATTCCTCAACTAAATCATCATGTCGAATTCATAAATTGCTAGGAACAGTTCTCAAAATATACCCAAAAACAAGTACAAACGGACTCACGGTCATGCTAGACCCGGTGTATAGATCTCGTCACCATGCCTATATACCTCACTCGATCATTTAGCAAATAGCAAGTAATAATACTCTAATCCTATTCCCTCAAGCCAAGATTAGATCAAACACTTACCTCAGTCCGAAAATAGCAATCAAGCCTATAGCACCGTCTTTCCTCTAGAATCCGACTCCGAAACAATGGTATCTAGTCATTTTTAATTCAATAACACCAATTAGGGCTCAATAACATAATTTCATAGACTAGAAATAAAATTTCCATCATTCTTCCAAAAATAGCAAAATTCGACACCGGGCCCACATGGTCCAAACTCGAGTTTTGGACCAAATTTCAATCACCCATAACCCCACGAGTTAGACTATATGATTGTGAGCACGTGATTTTACTCTATATATGAGTTATTCCCATGAAATTTAAATAAAAAATTTTTCTTTATTTTTAATAATTTGTGTGCATTTTGTGTTGACTATTTGCATGTTATTTGCGCATAAAAAATTACAAAAATATGCACATGCATTTAGAGAATTAATCTCACATTTTAGTAGGTATTAATTCATTAATTTAAAGAAAAAATTAAAATAACATTTTTTGTACTTTAATTGAAAAATTATTATACAAAAGGAAATAAAATACAAAATATAAAATAAAAGGCAAAAAAAATATAATACATAAAATTACAAGAAAAGAAAGGGAAAGAATATAATTGGGCCAATTAAATCAGATTTGTCAAAGCCCAAACGCCCTTCAACCCCAGCCCTAGCAACCCAGACCCAAAATATGACCCACTTGGTAAAGAAAAACGACGTAGTTTAACGATTAAACTAAGCCATTTTTAGGTTTAAAATAAAATCAATCGTGACCGTCCATATCCCCTAATCCAATGGTTGAAATGGCTAAAAACAATTTTAATATAATACAAAACATTTTAATCTCTAATAGAATTGTACAACCCCCCCCCCCCTTCATCTTCTTTAACCCCCGTCGTTGTAACGCCCGTCGCCGCTAGGGTTCCGCCGTCCGTGGCGGCGGCAGGACCTCGTCTCCGTTAAAATTAACCCAAAAATACTCCCCACTCTTCCCTCTACCCAAATCACCCGGTAGTTTTGCCCAGATCCCACCACAACGCCCCAAATCTTGCAACCCCTAGGCGGCGCCACCACCACCCACGGCGGCACCACCACTCCAAAGTCCCCAAAACTCACACCCCACCATCCTCTTAACATTCTCCACACTGTGGTGAAAGCCCCAAGTCTTAAAAGCCGCCAGAAGTCCTCGAACGTGCAAGAAGATCTGACGGTGACTAAAATTTCAAGAAAAGCTCCTGGACAACCAAAATTTGGTTTTTGTTTAACGAAATGAAAGAAGAAGAGAGGAGCAGATTAATAACAAAAAAAACAGAAGAGAAAGCTAAGTGTCTGATTCTTTTTATGTTGTTTTCTTTCTGATTCTGTTTGTTCTTCTTGTTGATTAATTCATTATAAAAATGATATATTTTTAGATTTGGATTTATATGCATGCTGTCATACTTAGTTCTTGATTAATTGTTTGTGTGGTTTTTGAATCTCGTTAGTTGATTACCTAAGTTCTGATGTGGTTGAGTTAAAAATGATAAATTTAGATAACTCTTTTTAAATATAGTTAATTCAGTAGTGAGTAATAATTCCTTTTGTTTTCGAAGTTTAATTAAAGTGTTTAATTCTGTTAGGTTTTCCTCATTTTTAGTTTAATTGTCTATTGAAATTGATTTCCTTAAAATGTGTTGTATTAACTATTGTGGCATTATTTTTTTTTTAATTGTCTTGTTGGAGTTTTGCTTGAATTCTAGAACAGGATTAATTGTTTATTCATTATTAATGTAGTGTTTAAATTAGGATTGATTGGATATAGCTGTATAGTGATATATAATTAGAATCTGACAGTAATTTTGAGAGATCACAGGGGTATTTTAGGGATATGATGTTGGTAATAAGACTAAGGAACAAGGGGTGTTTTGGGTATAGAAATGGGGTAAGGGTAATAAACCTTAAGTAGTAGGGCTAAAATTGGAAAGGGAAATTGGCATAAATGTAATAAATATAAAGGATTAGGAGTAATCTGGGCATAAAAAAGGGTACAATCACTGATTTTCCTAGGCAAGTGGGGGTGCAATAGGTATTACAAAGGATTAGAACATGGTAGAATTAGCTAGAACCTTCTAGAATGGGTTCTAGAGCAATTTTCAATAAAATAAATATAGTAATCTGTCTACTAAGCTGAAAATGAGGGACTCTTAGATAATTACCAATTTTGAATCTCTCTCCAATTCCCAATTCTATAAATAGGCAATTTCAACTATTGTAAAGGGACTTTTCCCAGATTTTTAAACTTTCTTCCAGATTTTAGCTCTCCAGATTTTTTAACTTTTCCTCCAGATTTTGAACCATATTGGCTTAGAAACCTAGAAAAATCCCATAAATAATTGCTGCTCCATCACAGATCTGAAATTGAACATTCCAGATTTCATTCCTTCATCTAAATCTGAAGTTTTATCCAAAAAAACAAAAATCCAAAAACAACTACAAATCAATAGAGAATCTTAAAACAAATAGTCTTGTTCTATTGGAATTCTTAGCTTATCTCTAGTTTAAGTAATGGATATGGAATCAAATTTTGTATCGGATAGCTTGAAGCTGAATCGTGTATTTTGATTTGCATTTCAAGTGATTTTGGAGATGAATTGAACAATTTAAGATCAAGCTTAGAAGCTATGTTATTCTGCCAGTTTCTAGTTGTATTCTTATGCTTGAATTTAATTACTCTGGGTTGTTTGAACTCTTTTGCTGTTGCTGTTGATTTATCGTGTGTGCTACTGCTGGTCAGTTTCTTCTACTCCATTTCTTTATTATTTCATGTATGAATTTGAATCTAAAATGGCCAAGGATTAATGAATGAAATAAAGTTTTGCTTGTTGTTTATTTCTATTACGTTTATGATGTTTTAGGATTATCATTTTGGTGATGTAGTTAATAATTGTTGTACCTGGACTATTAAGATGAATAAACTGTTTTAGCTTTCTAGTTAACTGTTGATTTTATAGTTTAGTAATTAGTTATATCGATAGTATGAAAATAGCTTTGTCGCACTTAAGTAAAATTGTTCAGGTGTATTTAATGTTGAACCTGTTGGCTCATTTAAATCCTCTCAAATAAGGCTTGGCTATGAAAAAGGGTTAGCTGAAGTAGACAGTATTATGGCATTGTGAAAAACTTAGGTATGATAGCAGCAATTTGCTTTAAGAATGTTATTTGAGAATCACCTTAGTAATATTAGTTAAAATCTATCCAAAGTTAGTTATAACATGTTATCTCTTACCTTATCAGCCTCTAAGGACTTCAGAGATGAGGCAATAATAAATAATTGGAGTTTAAAAGGAGAATTCAAAGGAATCAATACCATGTATACAGGAGTAGAACGATTTTGTGATAATTATCATTACTGTTCAAATTAAAGCCCGATTTACTGTTAAGGCTTAAACTCATTTATACAACAGCTTGAATTAGAACTATGTATTTTGATTAAAACGAAGGCATTTCAGATCTGTTGCAATTCATCAGTAGCGTAACGTTGGGCCCAGTTGGATTATTAACAGGTCCAATCAAATAAGAGTTCTGGTATTGTTTTTCTCCATTTCGGCCATCCTATAGTTTGGGCCTGAGCAAATTAGTGGCTGATAATATGCTAGTCTCGGCCTGTTTAATTTCTTTTGTCCAATCCATTTGGAACTCTATAGCAATAAACCCATTAATAATTACATTAATTAGGAATTTCTTTCCTTTTAGATACAAAAACAAAACAATAGAAAATTTAGTCACGTTAAGTTTGACCTTTAAAAGTAAATGGGATGAGCCTCGTTTAAGAATAAAATACACGGGGCCCTCAGTTAATTACTATAGAATACCTTGGTTTGGAAGGACCGTTTAGCAAATTCCACGGTCTTTCCCAAAGATTAACAAGACGTAGGAACTTTAGGCACGACTTATAATAAAATTACATTCTAAAATACGAGTGCGCATTTATGTGACCCAAATCTAAATCTCAACGAAGTCGAAATATGTTGAAAGCCACAGCCCTACTGGTACGATGTGGCCTGAAATGCATTTTCACGACGTTGCAATTCTTTAAAAAATGATGATAAAGCGGAATATTAATAAATGCACATAAATTGAAATATATAAAGAAATTAGATAAAAACAAACACAGCAGTGGAGCGACCGTGCTAGTACCACGGAATCCGGGAGTGCCTAACACCTTCTCCCGGGTTAACAGAATTCCTTATCCGGATTTCTGATTTCGCGGACTGTTAAACGGAGTCATCATTTCCTCGGTTCGGGATTAAACAGGTGACTTAGGACACCATTATTTTCCCAAGTGGCGACACTGAAATTTAATAAATAAATCCCATTTTGACTGTCCTTTAAGTGGAAAAATGTCACGACCCCAAACCCGATCGTGATGGCGCCCAACACACGGCTAGGCCAGCTTGACCAATCAACAGAAGCACAGAGCTATTAGCTCACTTAAACCATTTTAGGCATAAACAAATTAGAACAACAGTAATGGAATAACCAAGTACAGGGATCACATCCCAAAAATAATAATAACTCCCCAAGGACCAGGGGTCACGAGTCATGAGCCTCTATAGAGTATACAAAGTGTGATAGTGCCTACGGCGGTGCTCAAGTGCAGAAATAGATATCAACATGAATAAAAGTAAGCTGGAAAGTCAGGTCCTGCGAACGCTGGCAGCTACCTCGACTGTCCAAAAGCACTCCCGAGCCGCAATAGAATCAGCTTTGCTGTGATGTACCTGGATCTGCACACAAGGTGCAGGGAGTCGGGTGTGAGTACTTCCAACTCAACAGTAATAAAAGTAAATAATGCTGAAGGGAAGAAAACCATGCAAGGCACTATCTCATGCTACACAATACAATACTATCTTTTATTTCCTTTCCAGCATATGTGAGTAGATTATTTAGAAATCTCATTTTCAGCTTTCTTTCTTTCATGATAACATACCAATACCTGGGTACAATCTCAAGCAGTGCAAGTCTGCACTCAAATCAGCCCCTTGGGCTCAGCACTCCTTAACAATTTCCACCAGGAGATCTGGTCAATAAGGCAAATAATGCATGTGTGCCAGTAATATATGAGTGCTAAATGTTATGACACGTAGTACACGTAAACCAATGTATGTATTCCATGCAATGCATATGACCGCTACGGCGTGTAGCACGATCCATGCAAAGGCGCCCGCGCTCACTGTGGGGGTTCAGACTCCGGAGGGGCTCCTACAGCCCAAGCGCAATATCAATATCGCACATGCTGCGGCGCGCAGCCCAATCCATATACCACTGCGGCGTGCAGTCCGATCCATGCATGTGTATGCATATGCTCACATAAATCGTCATGCCCTAACATATGGCCCTCGGCCCCAATCAGTCTAACAAATAATCAAGAAAGCCCCTCGGGCAACAATATCATATTAACTCACAGCTAAAAATGTCATTAAGACCGTGTGCAAGTTTTTCATAAATTTATAAAAATGCCGAATAGAAAAATACCATTTAAAACCTTAAATTTAGATAAAAATATGCACAGTGTTATCAAGACAATGATACCAATCCCTGAAGGATTCAAATAATCGGCACGAAGCCCAAACACGATAATTAGTCCAATTCATGATAATTAATATCTTTATTGAGGCGTCAATTTTATTTCAAACAATTAGGTGTTATTATTTGTTACGCGGGACGGACCAAGTCACAATCCCCAATGGTGCTCTACCCCACGCCCGTTATCCGACGTGCAAGTCACCTCAAAACAGCACTAAGATGTGCAAGTCCGGGGTTTACTAACCCTCGGGATATCATTTACAAGTATTACCCACCTCGAACCGGCGAATTCTCTTGCCCGCGACGCCTTTTCCCCTCAAAACGGCCTTCACGCGTGTCAAATCTAATAGAAGTCGGGGCAAATATATCACAATATGCTAATGGGACATAACCCAATCGAAAGAACTCGAAAAATACTAAAAATCACGAAATTGGCAAAACCCGAGCCCCGGGCCCACATCTCAAAAAAATTATGAAATTTATATTTTCGGAATCCTCGTCTCTCCACGAGTCCGTACATACCAAGAACTCCCAAATCGGACCACAAATGACCCTTCAAATCCTAAATTTTCGTTTTTGAAAAGTTTATAAATTTTCTCCGATTTCTTCCATTTGATTCACTAATACTTGATGAAAATAACCATGGAATCATTAAATATAATCACTTTTGGATATAGAACACTTACCCCCATCCATATGGTGAAAATCGCTTCGAAAATCGCTTCAATCCGAGCTCCATAGCTCCAAAAATGAAGAAACATCTCGGATTGCCCCAAATTAAATGTCCAGCGATTTTCGCATCTGCGGTTACTGTTCACCGCAGGTGCGATTGCACTGTTCATCGCTTCTGCGGTACTGTTCATCGCAAAAGCGGAAATCACTGTTCACCCGCTTCGGCGGGTACTGTTCATCGCAGAAGCGAATATAACAGATTTGCCCCAGAAAATTACAGCAGCTTTTTATTTCACTAAAAATGCTATAACTCAATCATACGAACTCGGAATTCGACGATTCTTTTTCCTATAACTCCGTAATTTTGATATGGATCCAGTGGTTCAAACAAAACTGAATATGGATTTAATTTACCCAGTGCAACATCAATTTTGCTCGTTAAACAATTAATTCACATTTCGCGTCAAAAATCCAATCGCGACTTGATGAAATTAGACCAAACTTTCCAGATTAGTCCTATAATTCATTATCTAAATTCTCGAAGTCTCGAAATCAAATTTGAATCTCTAGAACTAAAAATAGACCTTTGGATCATTACATTTATGCTCAAAACGGCAAAAAGCTTCCAAAAACTGTTCCAAAATTTATCCGAGCCTCATGGGATCCCAACAAAGTATACTAACAAGTCTCATAATATATTACGGACTTGCTCGAGGCCTCAAATCACAACAAACAACGCTAAAATCATGAATCAACCTCCAATCCAAGCTTTATGAACTTTAGAACTTCCAACTTCTATTTTCGATGCCGAAACCTATCAAATCAAGTCCGATTGACTTCAAATTTTGCACACAAGTCCAAAATGACATAACAGAGCTACGGAAATTTTCGGAATTCCATTCCGACCGTCGGATCAAAATTTCACCTATCAACCGGAATTCGCCAAAATACTAACTTTGCCAATTCAAGCTTAATTCTACACCGGTCATCACAAATTCAGTTCCGATTGCTCTCCTAAGTCATAAATGATCCCCCGAAACTAGTCGAATCATCAGAATCCGATTCCGAGCACTCTAACTCAATAGTCAACTCTAGGTTGACTTCCCAACTTAAGTCTTCTTAAAAGAGACTAAGTTTCTCATTTCTTAACAAAATTACTCCAATTTAATTCTAACGCACCCAAAACGGATAATGAAACATACGGCAACACAATGTGGGAAACACGGGGCGGTTACACCTGAGACGACGGGTCGGGTCGTCACATTCTCCCCAACATAAACAAACGCTCGTCCTCGAGCGGACCCAGAGTTGTTCTAGAAATTCACTAATAGTTGAATAACTTTACCTCGCATATAACCCGCGGTGATCCCACGTCACCCTATCTCATATAGGTCCGACAACACAACTTAGCTGAAATTACTCAATCCATCCGATCCATAAACTATAGAACTACATTTCACCCTTTGTAATCTTACACAAGATCAGAACCTCACATTTTTACTCAGAATAAACTCGAATCAGCTGTAATAATCCATACCTGCAACCTCAGGTGAAATCATATATTATACTGCATAACTCAAACACATGCAGCAATAACTTCCATTCACAACAGTTGCCCACGGTAACCAGATGTCGATGGAAACCCTTTTATTAGCTAGAGACTTATTCCAACACTTTCATATATTGCCAATGCTAAATAAAACACTCGATAAACCATATTCATTCCTCAGGTTACCCATTCATGAGGCCATTTATCCTCTAGCAATTACCATAATAAAATTTTGAACCGAAATCTCGATATTTATCCATCAAACATGCTGAAATCAAATCTGTCTATATTCATTAATGATCCTCACGATCTCCTTTGACCAAACACACCATCCTGGTGACATGACACAATCAATACGACCTAACCACAACCTGCATAATACATGCACCATTAAGAAACGCATTCAAAAATTCCCTCCATACCGGGATGGGATCAATGATAGCAACCTCTGCACTGACATCCATCTCAAATACCCCATTAAGAAAATGGTCTTTCCCAGCTGTCCGCTGATTCTTTAAAATATAAATCATTTTGCTAAAATGTATTCTAACGCACTTCACCACTTAACCCGTGGCATTTATGACGTTGCCCTTAATGCAATAGTTCAAAATCACCCAACAGTAAGACAATCAGTCTGAATTCCAACATCACCATATAGCTTGTACATCAGAACTCCATATAATACACCAATCATCATTCCTAATCCAATTTCCACCGTGCAATACACGCACATATTTGATAATCATTCATCTCATGACAGATGCTCAATGTTTACCTGCCGAGCAGACCCGAATACCACCAATGGACCCAACAAGAACATGCCGCAATACTACTGATATATAATGAGTTTAATCACATTACCCTTTTCTGAGACATATACTCTCATCAAATCACTTCCACTTAGCAATACCATTTTCCTTAATCATCCGAAGATTCTTTAACTAATCACTTGGAAGGAATCACTCTACATCACATGCTCGGTATGACATACACAGGTCTTGTTCAAATTCTTACAATGTTGACACAGCGGATGAGACCTGAACAAATTCATAACTACTACCGAAACAATAATTTATTAGTTCTATACTCTTTACAAGAACTATCAACTCATTCTGAGCCAAACAATGGTCTTAGTTCTATAATTTCACTTCACATACTCAGATTGCATTGATCTCAACTTCAATGATCTCGTCTTTCCAAGTACGAACTATCTGGGCAATAAGCCACTCCAGACATAACTATAAATCGCATATGAGGCCCCAAAGTGCCAATAGGCTACCGATTCTAACGCAATACAAAAGAAAATGAACTCTGGAATGAATTATCAATTCCACGCATTAATGGGGACTTTCTTTAGAAAACAAAGAACAAGGCATACGAAATAGTATATATAAAATTATACTCAACATCACATTGTTGCGGCGTGCAACCCGATCCAGTTAACATACCCATGGCGGCGTGCCACCCGATCCACACACAGATCTCACATAAGGAGATACACATCGTGCCAAATATGTTCATCATAACCAAATACCAAATATCGGTCATAAGCATACTAAGTGCATAATATCATCCCTGAGGGGTATTTAGCGTTATAGCTACAAAACCAAGCATAACTGATGTGTGGTATACGAAATTGAATTTTAATAGCCAAGTTGCTCAGGTAACATGATCCCTACGCGGATTCTCAACACATAATAATTTCTTGAGCCTTTTCACAAATCACATGGCGTAAGGCATCACTACGCGAGATATCTGACAATAAAGCATCACCCTAACTACTCCTTTATGAGGACTGCATTACAAAATGCATGCATCTGGCATGATATAGAGCCATTATTCACATTAAATCTATCCATCGACTTCAAGCCGATTCTGATCACATTGAACTTAGTCTGATAACCTTTCAAAGGTCTATAATAATTCCCATTAAATTTTTTTATAACGCACAAGAGCAACCATCACAACCTTCATATTTGGTTTACATCATTATTTTGATTTTTCTCTCTTGTTATAGCATTACAATGCATCAATTCAGGCTCACCACAGGAGATTCAAACATAAGGCCACATTCTTTAATACTTATAGGCCACTGAATACTTTCTCCAATGTCTCCCAGAAATATCACCTTCCATAATACTTTGTTTTGAAGCACTTCTTGCGAATCTGAATTCGTTACTACTACTTTCCTGATACTGATACTTAGGGTCTCGTAGTTATCACAAAATACCACAAGTCTTGATCTTTTCTAATGAAGACACTATATTTAGTCACATACACCATCTTAAAACACATTATAACATTCCCAAGAGTCATCCACTCTTATCGAAACTGCAAATTACCAGTCTTAACGAACAGAACCACTCGTGCCTTATTAGCACCCTGACACCACAGGATATAATCTCATTCAAATACCTACAAACATCATTCTCCACAATTCGCTGAGCATTCCTTACCAGCAACAGCTCAAGACATACTATTATTTTCTCACATCTACGAAAGCACCGTATAACTTTTGTCAAAATCTTGCTTCACTCGTTCTGTTCTCGGCTCAATTTCTGCAACCAGAATTAGTTCGTCGGTGTACTTTAAGACATAACCAACGTAGCATACAACTGCGCAATCAGCTAATCAATGAAAACCTCCCCAACTTAGCTCAAAGCCATATTTATCAGAACACATATACTTTATTGTTGTCGTAATATCATGGTGAGATTAAACTCACTCTTTCACCGGCTTACGGAGACACGAATCATCAAAAATTCTAACTCTCCCCTAATTCTTGCATTCATTCACACTACAAGTTAAGCCCACTCTTTAGGCGACAAAATTTTTACTAAGTCCCAAATTTTTCAAAAATTTCGGCAGAGTTTCCTTTGTAATTGTGCCTATCCACCTGCCAGAGAATCACCAAAATGATCCTAACAACACGTCCACAACTCGACAAGACATCACAATGTATATCAACAACATTAATCTCAATACTACACGAATTATATTATCAAAATTGATATACTGACATGCGTTGCACCTGCTCGAATCATAACACATATCAAATACCTTTCAATCACACATATGAATAAGCTCACCTAATGGCACTCCGCAAGAGATAACCCACCTGCTTCGCCTCAATTTAGTATCTCAGCACACCTTCCACCATGATACACATCATCTGGCTATCTTGCCGACATTACCACAATTAGGGACAATACTGAACATATAAGTTCATAAAACCAGCTCGCAAAATTAGAACCTTGGTGCTCAAGCCATAGGCGAAGATTCGGCCTCAAGTCCTTCAGACGGGTCCAACATGAAATCACGGAGATTATATCTCGCCTTCGACTGGGGAGTAACAAGCCATCAAGGCAAATTTATTACTAAGCGCTCGAGTGCGCATACTAACGTGTGGAAGGATTTCAAGAATTACATCTCAAGCTGAATCAAGTACGCACGATAAGAATTCCAAGAAAGTGAAGTGTTTCCTAAAGGTTCTGCGACTTCTCGAGGATAAATACAGACGTCTCCGTACCGATCCGCGAGACTCTACTAACCGGCTCAAGACTCATGAGGCCTAGTAACCTAGGCTCTGATACCAACTTGTCACGACCCCAAACCCGGTCGTGATGGCGCCCAACACACGGCTAGGCCAGCCCGACCAATCAACAGAAGCACAGAGCTATTAGCTCACTTAAACCATTTTAGGCATAAACAAATTAGAACAACAGTAATGGAATAACCAAGTACAGGGATCACATCCCAAAAATAATAACAACTCCCCAAGGACCAGGGGTCACGAGTCATGAGCCTCTATATAGTATACAAAGTGTGATAGTGCCTACGGCGGTGCTCAAGTGCAGAAATAGATATCAACATGAATAAAAGTAAGCTGAAAAGTCAGGTCCAGCGAACACTGGCTGCTACCTCGACTGTCCAAAAGCACTCCCGAGCCGCAATAGAATCAGCTTTGCTGTAATGTACCTGGATCTGCACACAAGGTGCGGGGAGTCGGGTGTGAGTACTTCCAACTCAGCGGTAATAAAAGTAAATAATGCTGAAGGGAAGAAAACCACTCAAGGCATTATCTCTTGCTACACAATACAGTACTATCTTTTATTTCCTTTCCAGCATATGTGAGTAGATTATTTAGAAATCTCATTTTCAGCTTTCTTTCTTTCATGTTAACATACCAATACCTGGGTACAATCTCAAGCAGTGCAAGTCTGCACTCAAATCAGCCCCTTGGGCTCAGCACTCCTTAACAATTTCCACCAGGAGATCTGGTCAATAAGGCAAATAATGCATGTGTGCCAGTAATATATGAGTGCTAAATGTTATGACACGTAGTACACGTAAACCAATGTATGTATGCCATGCAATGCATATGACCGCTACGGCGTGTAGCCCGATCCATACAAAGGCGCCCGCGCTCACTGTGGGGGTTCAGACTCCGGAGGGGCTCCTACAGCCCAAGCGCAATATCAATATCACACCTGCTGCGGCGCGCAGCCCGATCCATATACCACTGCGGCGTGCGGTCCGATCCATGCATGTGTATGCATATGCTCACATAAATCGTCATGCTCTAACATATGGCCCTCGGCCCCAATCAGTCTAACAAATAGTAAACTAGGGTCGTGACACCGTATCATATTAGCTCACAGCTAAAAATGTCATTAAGACCTTGTGCAAGTTTTTCATAACTTTATAAAAATGTTGAATAGCAAAATACAATTTAAAACCTTAAATTTAGATAAAAATATGCACAGTATTATCAAGACAATGATACCAATCCCTGAAGGATTCAAATAATCGGCACGAAGCCCAAACACGATAATTAGTCCAATTCATGATAATTAATATCTTTATTGAGGCGTCAATTTTATTTCAAACAATTAGGTGTTATTATTTGTTACACGGGACGGACCAAGTCACAATCCCCAATGGTGCTCTACCCCACGCCCGTTATCCGGCATGCAAGTCACCTCAACACAGTACTAAGATGTGCAAGTCCTGGGTTTACTAACCCTCGGGATATCATTTACAAGTATTACCCACCTCGAACCGGCGAATTCTCTTGCCCGCTACGCCTTTTCCCCTCAAAACGGCCTTTACGCGCGTCAAATCTAATAGAAGTCAGGGCAAATATATCACAATATGCTAATGGGACTGTCACGACCCCAAATCCGGTCGTGATGGCGCCCAGCACATTGCCAAGCCAGCCTGACCAATCAATATCAATAACAGAGCTAGAAGCTCTCTTTAGCCCATTTAAGCATATTAATTCACGAAATAACAGCGATACATATAACGAAAACGAGGAACCAAGTCCCATAATACATCAACTCCCATAGACCGAAGGGTCAAGAGTCATGAGCCTCTATCGAACATGAGTGTATAAAGGTTTACAAGAAACCAAGTTGTTGAAAGAAAAGTCAATACACAATCAAGAGACGAGTAAGAAGGAATATCGGGTCCTGCGGACTCTGCGACTACCTCGAATATCCACAAATGTCGCCTCGCACGGCTACCGGATCACTGCCGAGAGGTACCGGATCCGCACACAAGGTGCGGGGAGTAAAATGAGTACTGCCGGACTAAGTGGTAATAAACAAGGGTAAGACAGATGCAGATAAGAAATCCGCAATAAAGCACTATGTAAAGCCGTAATCAAATACCCTGTCACGGAATCAATATCAACTGTACATGTACCAACAAGTACCAGCAAAACTGTATAACAACTATCAGATGTAGCTAAACGCAATGCAATGCATGATATGACCGCTACGGCGCGTAGCCGATCCAATTTGGGTACCCGTGCTCACTGTGGGGGTTCGGACTCGGAGGGGCTCCTACGGCCCAAGCACAATATCACTCGCGGCGTGCGGTCCGATCCAACATATATATCGTTGCGGCGCGCGGCTCGATCCACTACCAGTCAGCTAATATGCAATCACGGCCTCGCAGAGGCTCAAAGGTAGTTTGAAACATCTTTTATCATTTTTCGATTGAAAACGGAAATATCAAGTTCCGAGAGATTTGGAAATAACATGATAACAAAAATAGCCGCGGACTAGTAGTAAACTAGCATGTCAATATGATAAGACAATGATAACGATCCTCACGGGATCCAATAACTGGCTCATGGCCCACAAGTATACTCAACCACCCAAGAAGGGGGTTTAACGGCTCAAGAGTAGCCAATATCAGAGTATAATATGCAACCATCCGAGAAGGAGGTTCGACGGCTCATGAATAGCCTAATATCATAACACAGTATCAACAAGTCGGACTAAGCCATAGTCCCCAATCACAATCGACCCCGCACTCACAAGAGAGTACGTGTCTCGCCGCTATACAGCGTCACAAAGTGGTATACCGGGGTTTCGAACCCGCTGGTCATCACCCACATCTATTACTCACCTCAATACGGCACGACGACTACTCCGCAATGCCCTTACCACGAGAATCAAGCTCCGCACGCGTAGAATCTGATCAAATACAGTAGAAATACAACAAATTAGGCCAATGGGACGACACCCAATCAATACAACTCAATTTACATCAAAATTCTCAAAGTTGTCAAAACCTGACTTTCAGTACACTTGTCGAAAAATCACGAAAGTCACATATTCGGAACCCTCATCTCAATACGAGTCTAAGCATATCAATTTTACCAAATTCGGACTCCATTTGCCTATTCAAAACCTTGATTTTCTAAAGTTCAAGCCTAGGGCTAAATCCTCCATCAATTACCCCAAATTCCTCCATTTTCATGATATAATTGCATAATATTACCAATACTAATCATAGTTTAAGTCCATAGTTGATTACCTGATGATTTCCCTTGAGTTTCTCTTCAAAATCGCCCAAATCGCCTCTAAAGCCGAGACCCAAATGTGTGAAATGTTTCTGAAATTTTCTAACTTCTGATACAATTAATTCACTGAGATTTTCGCTTCTACGGACCATTTTCCGCCCCTGCGGAACCGCTTCTGCGACCTTTTGGTCGCTTCTGCGAACCCAGGCCCTTTTGGCCATTTCCGCACCAGCGATCCAAGGACTGCTCCTACGAGTCCGCTTCTGCGGATTTTCATCCGCTCCTGCGGTCCTTTCCACCTCTGCGATCAAGAGTCCGCTCCTGCGGACTCGCCTACGCGATCAACCACCCGCTTCTGCGGACCTCCCCATAACGCCTCAGGACCGCTTCTACGATCGCCCACTCGCACCGGCGAAGCCGCCCCTGCGGGCCAGGCTCCGCTTCAGTGATCTCTTCCGCTTCTGCGCCTTCTTGTCCGCTCCTGCGGACTCGCTCCTGCGCTCCCATTTCCGTAGGAGCGAAAACAACAGAACCAGAGTCAAAACCTGCAATTTTCCACATTTTCTCCCGTTTAGCCATCCGAAAACACCCCGAGGCCCCCGAGACCCCAACGAAAACCACCAACATACCCCAAAACACGATACGAACTTGTTCCAATCATAAAAACACCATCCTAAACATCAAAATCACCAATTACACACGGATTCAAGCCTAAATTTCTTAGAACATTCCGAATTACACATTCCATCAAAAACCCGACCAAACGACGTCCGAATGACCTGAAATTTTGCAGGCACATCCAAAATCACCTAACGGAGCTACTGAAACTGTCGGAATTCCATTCTGACCCCTGGATCAAAATCTCACCTACCGTTCGGATTTCGCCAAAATTCAACCTTAGCCAATTCAAGCCTATCTCTACACCGGGCCTCCAAATTCAATTCCGATCATTCCCCTAAGTCACAAATCACCTCCCGGAACTAACCGAATCATCAGAATCCGATTCCGAGCCCTCTAACCAAATAGTCAACTCCGGGTTGACTTTTCCTTATTCAAGTTTCCTTCACAAAGGCTATATGCCTCATTTCCAATCCAAACCATTCCTAACTCACCCGATAGACTCTAACACTGATATAAAAGCATGAAACATGAAATTACAACATAACGGGGTGGTAATTCTCGTGACGACGGGCCGGGTCGTCACATTCTCCCCCTCTTAAGCAAACGCTCGTCCTCGAGCGGGTCAAGAAACATACATGAAGTCTCAAACAAGTGAGGATATCCGCTCCGCATCTCCCGCTCGATCTCCCAAGTGGCCTCCTCCACGGGTCGACCTCTCCACTGAACCTTAACTGATGCAATCTCCTTAGACCTCAATTCTCTCACCTGATGACTCAAAATAGCAATAGGCTCCACATCATAGGATAGATCACCATCAAGCTGAATGGTACTGAAGTCTAATACATGAGACGGATCTCCGATGTACTTCCAGAGCATAGATACATGGAATACTGGATGAACGCTGGAAAAGCTGGGCGGCAAGGCCAACTCATATGCCACCTCTCTAACTCTCTTAAGTATCTCAAAAGGACCAATGTACCTAGGACTCAACTTTCCTTTCTTCCCAAACCTCATGACACCCTTCATAGGTGAAACCTTCAACAATACTCCGTCACCAACCATGAAAGACAACTCTCGAACTCTACGGTCCGCATAACTCTTCTGACGAGACTGTGCTGTACGAAGCCTCTCCTGGATCAACTTTGCTCTATCCGGAGCATCCTGGACTAACTCAGTCCCTATCAATCTAACCTCACCAGGCTCAAACCATCCCACGGGGGATCTACACCGCTCGCCATACAATGCCTCATACGGGGCCATCTGAATACTCGACTGATAACTGTTGTTGTAGGCAAACTCAGCAAGTGGTAGGAACTCATCCCACGAACCACCAAAATCAATCACACAAGCTCGCAACATATCCTCTAAGATCTGAATAGTGCGCTCAGACTGTCCGTCTGTCTGGGGGTGAAATGCAGTACTCAACTCAACCCGCGTACCCATCTCTCGCTGAAATGCTCTCCAAAACTGAGAAGTGAACTGAGTACCCTTGTCGGATATGATAGACAATGGAACTCCATGCAACCGAACAATCTCTCAAATAAAGATCGCTGCCAACCGCTCCGATGAGTATGTAGTACTAACTGGAATGAAGTGAGCTGACTTGGTCAGTCTATCCACAATCACCCATACAGAATCAAACTTCCTCGCCGTCCGAGGGAGTCCAGTAACAAAGTCCATAGTGATCCTTTCCCATTTCCACTCAGGAATATCAATGCGCTGAAATACACCACCGGGCCTCTGATGCTCGTACTTAACCTGCTGACAGTTGAGGCACCGTGCTACATGTCCGACAATGTCCATTTTCATCTTTCTCCACCAATAGTGTTGTTTCAAATCTTGATACATCTTCGCGGCTCCTGGATGGATAGAATACCGCGAGCTATGGGCCTCCTCCGGAATCAACTCACGAAGGCCATCAACATTGGGCACGCATATCCGGCCCTGCATCCTCAATACGCCGTCACTATCAATGGTGACATCTCTAGCATCATCATGCTGAACTCTGTCCCTAAGGACAGCCAAATGTGGATCATCATACTGGCGCTCACGAATACGATCATATAGAGATGACCGAGATACAACACAAGCCAATACCCTGCTGGGCTCCAAAATATCTAACCTCACTAGCCGATTGGCTAGCACTTGAACATCATAAGCAAATGATTTCTCCTCAGTTGGAATATATGCCAAGCTCCCCATACTGACCGCCTTCCGGCTCAAAGCATCGGCCACCACATTGGCCTTCCCGGATGATATAATATAGTAATGTCATAATCCTTCAGCAACTCAAGCCATCTCCGCTGTCTCAAATTAAGGTCTTTCTGTTTGAACAAGTGCCGGAGACTACGATGGTCGGTATACACCTCACAAGACACACCGTACAAATAGTGCCTCCAAATCTTCAATGCATGAACAATGGCGGCTAGCTCCAAATCATGAACGGGATAGTTCTTCTCATGTGGCTTCAACTGCCGAGAAGCATAAGCAATCACCTTACCTTCCTGCATCAACACACAACCTATCCCCACTCTCGAGGCATCACAGTAAACGGTATATGAACCTGAAGCTGATGGCAATACTAACACTGGAGCTGTGGTCAAAGCTGTCTTGAGCTTTTGAAAGCTCTCTTCGCACTCATCCGACCACACGAATGGTGCACCCTTCTAAGTCAATTTAGTCAATGAAGAAGCAATGGATGAAAATCCCTGAACAAACCGGCGATAATATCCCGCCAAGCCAAGAAAACTCCTGATCTCTGTAGCTGAGGTCGGTCTAGGCCAACTCTGCACCGCCTCTATCTTTTTCTGATCAACCTGAATACTATCACGAGACACCACATGTCCCAGAAATGCTACGGACTCGAGCCAAAACTCGCACTTGGAGAATTTAGCATATAGCTTCTCCTCCCTCAATCTCTGCAACACAATACTCAAATACTGAGCATGCTCCTCCCGACTACGGGAGTAGACTAGAATGTCATCAATGAACACAATCACAAATAAATCCAAATAAGGCCTGAACACACTGTTCATCAGATGCATAAATGCTGCTGGGGCGTTGGTCAGCCCAAACGATATCACAAGAAACTCATAATGACCATATCGGGTCCTAAATGCGGTCTTCATAATATCTGAGTCCCTGATCTTCAGCTGATGATAGCCTGAACGAAGATCGATCTTAGAAAACACCCTCGCACCCTGTAACTGATCAAACAAATCATCTATGCGCGGTAGAGGGTACTTGTTCTTCATCGTCACTTTGTTCAATTGCCTATAATCAATACACATTCGCATAGAACCATCTTTCTTTTTAACAAATAATACCGGCGCACCCCACGGAGACACACTAGGGCGGATGAAACCCTTATCCAGAAGCTCTTGAAGCTGCTCTTTCAGTTCTTTCAACTCAGCTGGTGCCATCCGATAAGGAGGAACGGATATAGGCTGAGTGCCCGGCACCAAGTCAATGCCAAAGTCAATATCCCTGTCCGGCGGCATGCCCGGCAGATCTGAGGGGAATACATCTGGGAAGTCCCTCACAACAGGTACAGAATCAATGCTAGGAGACTCTGCTCCCACATCTCTCACAAAAGCCAAGTACGATAAACACCCTTTTTCAACCATCTTCTGAGCTTTTAAGAATGAAATGACACGGCTAGGGACGAAATCGGTCGAACCCCGCCACTCGATCTGAGAAATACCAGGAATGGCCAACGTAATTGTCTTAGAATGACAGTCCAATATAGCATGGTACGGAGACAGCCAGTCCATACCCAATATAACATCAAAGTCCACCATACCCAACAATAACAAATCTGCCTGGGTCTCCAGACCCCCAATAGATATAACACATGATCTATAGACATGATCCACAATGATCGTATCACCCACGGGGGTGGATACATGAACGGGCAAATCAAGACTACCACGAGTCGCACCCAAACGACGTGCAAAATAAGAGGACACGTAAGAATATGTGGACCCCGGATCAAATAGAACGGAGGCATCTCTGTGCGGACAGAAATGATACCCGTAATCACCGCATCGGAGGCAACCGCATCACGCCCGTCGGGAAGTGCATAGAACCGTGTCCGGCCTCCACCGGATCTCTCCTCGGCTCTCGGGCGACCACGAGAAGACCGACCTCCACCTCTACCAGACCGAGATGGTGTCGAAGATGAGGGCTGATCCCTGCGGAGTCGAGGGCACTGTCTCCTCGTGTGGCCAAACTCACCACACTCATAACATGCACCGGTGCTGGAGAAGGGGACCGAAGGGAACCCCTCGCCCAGAAGAACCCTGGGCCGATGAAGTAGGTGTTGCACCCGGGCCGGAAGGGCACTAAGCGATGACCGACCCTGCCGAAACCCCCGTCGACCACGACCGTAAGAACCTCCGCTCTGCTCTGGGCGGCTCGAATGAGAAGGTCTAGATGAGCGACCTCTGCTCTGCCGGGAATGCCCTCTAGATGGAGCACCACTGAAACTACCAGAACCACGGGGCCTCTTGGCCTCCCACTCCTCTCTCTCTCGGCGACGATCCGCCTCGATGGAGCGTGCCATATCAACAACCTGCTCAAACGATGATGACAAAACTCTCTCTCTGGTCATAAGAATGCGGATGGAGTAGTTGAGGCCATCAATGAACCTCCCTGATCCTCTCCCTATCATTAGGGATCATCCATGTGGCATGCCTAGCCAACCGTGTGAATCCGAGCTCATACTGGGTCACAGACATGTCGCCCTGAACCAACCACTCGAACTAGCAATGTAGCTCCTCGCGACGAGACTGAGGTACATATTTCTCTAGAAAGAGAGTAGAGAACTGCCGCCATGTGAGAGGTGCTGCTCCTGCAGGCCTACGCCTCTCAAACTCTTCCCACCAATCGAATGCGGGGCCAGTGAACTGAAAGGTAGTAAATGAAACTCCGCTGGACTCGAGAATACCAGCCGTCCGCAACATCCTCTGACACTTGTCCAAGAAACCCCGGGCATCCTCGCCCTCGACGCCACCGAAATGGGGTGGTCGAAGTCTACCAAATCTCTCGAAGACGCCGCTCGTCATCGGGCATAATCCGAACCATATGCTGTGGAGCTGGAGCTGGTGCGGCTAGAGGAATAACCGGTGCAACCACCGAGCGGGGACGGCCTCTAGCGTCCGAAGTCCCCGAACAACCGGGTCGGGTGTGCAAGCTGCGGGGGTCCAATGACCACCCCCGACTGAGATGTCGCTACGGTAGCGGTATCCGAAACTACCCGAGCCAAAACGGAACACGCCGATAATATCCGAGCAAGAGTCTCCCGAAGACCGGGAATAACAATAGATATAGTCCGGCCCCGAGCCGGGGCTGCCGGAGCATCAACCACCGGGGGCTGCTCCGAAATAGGTACAATGGGCGGGTCAGCTGGCACTGCCTCGGCCGCCCTACCTCTAACTCTAGCACGACCGCGCCCACGGCCTCTAACAGGTGGCAATGGAGGTCGTCCACCTCGTCCTGATGCTCGCGTTCTCGCCATCCGCGAGAGAATAGAATATAGAAGTTCAGTTCTCAGAACAACAAGATCGCACGACCGAGTTCAAGAAAAGTGAAGTTTTCCTAAAGGTTCGCAGCCTCCCGAGGATAAGTACAGGCGTCCCCGTACCGATCCACAAGACTCTACTAACCGGCTCAAGACTCGTGAGGCCTAGTAAACCTAGGCTCTGATACCAACTTGTCACGACCCCAAATCCGATCGTGATGGCGCCCAGCACATTGCTAAGCCAGCCTGACCAATCAATAACAATAACGGAGCTAGAAGCTCTCTTTAGCCCATTTAAGCATATTAATTCACGAAATAACAGCGATACATATAACGAAAACGGGGAACCAAGTCCCATAATACATCAACTCCCATAGACCAAGGGTCAAGAGTCATGAGCCTCTACCGAACATGAGTGTATAAAGGTTTACAAGATACCAAGTGCGGAAAGAAAAGTCAATACACAATCAAGAGACAGTAATAAGGAATATCGGGTCCTGCGGACTCTGCAGCTACCTCGAATATCCACAAATGTCACCTCGCACAGCTACTGGATCACTGCTGAGAGGTACCTGGATCTGCACACAAGGTGCAGGGAGTAAAATGAGTACTGCCAGACTCAGTGGTAATAAACAAGGGTAAGACAGCGCAGATAAGAAATCCGCAATAAAGCACTATGTAAAGATGTAATCAAATACCCTGTCACAGAATCAATATCGACTGTACCTGTACCAACAAGTACCAGCAACACAGTATAACAACTAGCGGATGTAGCTAAATGCAATGCAATGCATGATATGACCGCTACGGCGCGTAGCCCGATCCAATTTGGGTACCCGTGCTCACTGTGGGGGTTCAGACTCCGGAGGGGCTCCTACAGCCCAAGCACAATATCACTGCGGCGTGCAGTCCGATCCAACATATATACTACTGCGGCGCGCAGCCCGATCCACTACTAGTCAGCTAATATGCAATCACAGCCTCGCAGGCTCAAAGGTAGTTTGAAACATCTTTTATCATTTTTCAGTTGAAAACAGAAATATCAAGTTCCAGAGATTTGGAAATAACATGATAACAGAAATAGCTGCGGACTAGTAGTAAACTAGCATGTCAATATGATAAGACAATGATAACGATCCTCGCGGGATCCAATAACCGGCTCATGGCCCACAAGTATACTCAACCGCCCAAGAAGGGGGTTCCTCGGCTCAAGAGTAGCCAATATCACAGTATAATATGCAACCATCCGAGAAGGAGGTTCGACGGCTCATGAATAGCCTAATATCATAACACAGTATCAACATGTCGGACTAAGCCATAGTCCCCAATCACAATCGACCCCGCACTCACAAGAGAGTACGTGTCTCGCCGCTATACAGCGTCACAAAGTGGTATACCGGGGTTTCGAACCCGCTGGTCATCACCCACATCTATTACTCACCTCAATACGGCACGACGACTACTCCGCAATGCCCTTTCCACGAGAATCAAGCTCCGCACGCGTAGAATCTGATCAAATACAGTAGAAATACAACAAATTAGGCCAATGGGACGACACCCAATCAATACAACTCAATTTACATCAAAATTCTCAAAGTTGTCAAAACCCGACTTTCGGTACGCTTGTCGAAAAATCACGAAAGTCACATATTCGGAACCCTCATCTCAATACGAGTCTAAGCATATCAATTTTACCAAATTCGGACTCCATTTGCCCATTCAAAACCTTGATTTTCTAAAGTTCAAGCCTAGGGCTAAATCCTCCATAAATTACCCCAAATTCCTCCATTTTCATGATATAATTGCATAATATTACCAATACTAATCATAGTTTAAGTCCATAGTTGATTACATGATGATTCCCTTGAGTTTCTGTTCAAAATCGCCCAAATCGCCTCTAAAGCCGAGACCCAAATGTGTGAAATGTTTCTGAAATTTTCTAACTTTTGATACAATTAATGCACTGCGATTTTCGCTTCTACGGACCATTTTCCGCCCCTGCGGAACCGCTTCTGCGACCTATTGGTCGCTTCTGCGAACCCAGGCCCTTTTGGCCATTTCCGCACCAGCAATCCAAGGACCGCTCCTACGAGTCCGCTTCTGCGGATTCTCATCCGCTCCTGCGGTCCTTTCCGCCTCTGCGATCAAGAGTCCGCTCCTGCGGACTCGCCTACGCGATCAACCACCCGCTTCTGCGGACCTCCCCATCACGCCTCAGGACCGCTTCTACGATCGCCCACTCGCACCAGTGAAGCCGCTTCAGCGGAAAAGATTCCGCTTCTGCGATGCCAAGCGCTCCTGCGCCCCCTCGTCCGCTCCTGCGCCCCCATTTCCGCAGGAGCGAAAACAACAGAACCAGAGTCAAAACCTGCAATTTTCCACATTTTCTCCTGTTTAGCCATCCGAAAACACCCTGAGGCCCCCGGAACCCCAACGAAAACCACCAACATACCCCAAAACACGATACGAACTTGTTCCAATCATAAAAACACCATCCTAAACATCAAAATCGCCAATTACACACGGATTCAAGCCTAAATTTCTTAGAACATTCCGAATTACACATTCCATCAAAAACCCGACCAAACGACGTCCGAATGACCTGAAATTTTGCAGGCACATCCAAAATCACCTAACGGAGCTACTGCAACTGTCGGAATTCCATTCCGACCCCGGATCAAAATCTCACCTACCGTTCGGATTTCGCCAAAATTCAACCTTAGCCAATTCAAGCCTATCTCTAAACCGGGCCTCCAAATTCAATTCCGATCGTTCCCCTAAGTCACAAATCACCTCCCGGAACTAACTGAATCATCAGAATCCGATTCCGAGCCCTCTAACCAAATCGTCAACTCCGGGTTGACTTTTCGTTATTCAAGTTTCATTCACAAAGGCTATATGCCTCATTTCCAATCCAAACCATTCCTAACTCACCCGATAGACTCTAACACTGATATAAAAGCATGAAACATGAAATTACAACATAACGGGGTGGTATTCTCGTGACGACGGGCCGGGTCGTCATAGGGACATAACCCAATCGAAAGAACTCGAAAAATACTAAAAATCACGAAATTGGCAAAACCCGAGCCCCGGGCCCACATCTCAAAAAAATTATGAAATTTATATTTTCGGAATCCTCGTCTCTCCACGAGTCCGTACATACCAAGAACTCCCAAATCGGACCACAAATGTCCCTTCATATCCTAAATTTTCGTTTTTGAAAAGTTTATAAATTTTCTCCGATTTCTTCCATTTGATTCACTAATACTTGATGAAAATAACCATGGAATCATTAAATATAATCAATTTTGGATATAGAACACTTACCCCCATCCATATGGTGAAAATCGCTTCGAAAATCGCTTCAATCCGAGCTCCATAGCTCCAAAAATGAAGAAACATCTCGGATTGCCCCAAATTAAATGTCCAGCGATTTTCGCATCTGCGGTTACTGTTCACCGCAGGTGCGATTTCACTGTTCATGGCTTCTGCGGTACTGTTCATTGTGCATACTAATGCATTATTATTTTTGAGAAAATCTGCATTAGTATTTGCTAAACGACATGTCCCGTAATCTAGGTAATATTTATTAAATGAGAAAAAATCTAATTAATTACGAGTCAATAATATGTAACACACTAATTGCTAGATTAACCGACACTGATGGAAGAGAAATTACTTTTAAAACAATTTTTTCGAATAAAATATATATAAAAAAATCAATTTCGAAATTACCAATAAAATAAAATAAAATTTCGAAATTATAAGTAAAATACAATAAAATTTCGAAATTATAAGTAAAATAAAATAAAATTTCGAAATTACCAATAAAATAAAATAAAATTTCGAATTTTGTAAATAAAAGATAAAATTTGACGACTAAATATTCGAAAGAAACTGAACATAACTAGATTAAAACTTATATTGTCATATGAAAACATTAAAAAAAAATAATTCCTAAAATGGCTACATATTTATGGATTTGTATTAAAAAAAACAAGATGAAACGAATCTTTTTTATTAAACAATGTGATTAGAATTATAACTTAATGAACGTATTAAAATAAGTGCAACTGACAAATTATAATTAAATTAACACAAAAGAAAATTATGTCATGCCTTACTAAAATCGAGTTATAGATAAAATATGGCATGTTTAAGTAATATATTAAAATAAACCAACTATCCCATGCTGAACAAAATAATTAAATTTCTAATCGAATTTTTACAATTAATTTAGCAAACTTCTATTAATTAAAACCCCGTTTCGTGTCATATTTTTATAAATAAGCATTACTAAAATCTGAAATGACAAATAACATAAAAAGATATATATCGAAATAAACTAACCATTTTTTAATTAAATTGAATTAATCATTTTTCAAAACTAAAGAAATTAATCGCTAATGGACGTCATTAACTAGATTAAACACTAGCTTACATATTGCCTAATAAAATTTGATACAAAGGAATCATATAATAAAATTAAATACATAATTATATACATACATACATACATATATATATATATATATATATATATATATATATATATATATATATATATATATATATATATATATATATATACTACTAAGACTTAAATTGCAATTATACGGAATACTTTATTAATAACAGTAAAAAGCCGCGAATGAATTAATTGAAACTTACTATTAATCTCGCTTTTAATAAATTATAAAAACTAAAATTAATTAGTAAACCGCATCCTATTTTTATTATTAAGAAAATTTTAATTGAAATTGCGCAAACGCATATTCCAAATTAATAAAGAGGTTTACAATTATATTACGCGAAATGTATATATAATCGTAATATTAATCTAAATCGGTCGTAAAACAAAACTATGAATATTTATCGTTTTGTTAGATCTAAATTACTGAACAAATTAATTAAATTACTACTATTAACACTACATATTATGACTATTAACTCATACTTGACATACTAAATTTATAATAAAGGAGAAAAACTTAACGAGGTACAACAGTCAAATAATTATATAAAGTACTCCTTAATCTTAAACACAAAACATAAAATAAACAACTCAGAATTTAACACGAATATTATTAATACATAATCAAATGTCAGGTCCAAACTTGTACTATGCTTTGACTGATGTCCATGGGAATACCTGAACAGGAAGAGGAGAGGAAAATAATCAATATGAGCAATAATTCCAACAGTGCAACAATAGCAACCAGCAAACCCAGTAACAGATTTTAAAACCAGTTAAAAATTTCTAATAGCAACAAGCATCAGCACCAAAAACAGGCAATTAAAATAATTCTCTAACTCTCAAATTCTCACTGTCTTTTTTTTAGTATTCAAGACCTCTCAAGTGTATATGTTATCTTTTTTCTCACTATCTGCTCTTTTCTTTTCTATCGTATCTTCTCTTCTTCTTTTTTTCAGTCTAAGTCTCTCCTCTTATAGATTAGAAAACACAGACCCAACCCCATTTCTTAATTAAAAAATTCTAAATCTGTCCAATTCCCCAACCCTTAAAGTCCAACTAGACCCATTTTTTCAATTCTAAAATACCCACCCTATAATTAATAATAAAATATACCCCCTACTCAATTATTAACCTCCTACCAGCAGCCATCAATAATTGTTAATTTACTATTCAAATTTTGAACCGGTAACTTTAATTTTAAGAACAAATGTGATGAATCAATTCAACATTATGTATTCACATTAATCAAGATAAATAAACAAAGCAACTAGTCAAACTAAATCGTGGACTGGAGAATTGAGCAAAGCAAAAACTTCTAAGTCCAACAAAATTTGAAACAAATGAACAATGAATTACTCATAAAATAACACTTAGAGCATGAATCGTGAAACGACACACAACAAACAAAATATGAGATGATTCTAACAAAGAAAAAGTAAGAGTGGATTTCAATGGCTCATATCTGATTAGTAGCAAACCATTACGAGCACATGAAATAAATGACAGCTTATTCCAGTGGAGAATTCTTTATATCAGCAATTCTACTAGCAAATATATGCCTAATAACATCAGTTGAATTATGACAAATTAATTTCTCTAAAGTGTGCCTTAATTCCAAGAGTCTTCTAGCGGCAGAAGTTGACAGATCATATCCTCTAAGTTCCAAAACTTTAAGTCTACTAAAAGGCAAAAGAGACAGTGGCGTCGGGTCCCAAGCAGGAGGTGGCAGCACGGAGACAGCCTTAAACGATGTAAGAAGGCGAAGAATCCGGCGAAGCTTCTCAAGCGCACGGTGATCACCTGGCGTGAGCAGTGGAGGAGAGTGGTCGACTGGCGTGAGCAGCCGATGGAGGAAAGTGGTCGCCGGAAATGGCGACGGTGGAGGGGTCTGTTAGGGTTACTGTCGGCTGGTTGACTGGCGGGTTTGAAAGGTGGTTCGCGGCTGTTTCTGGTTGAGGGAGAGAACTCTAGGGTTTTTTGGAGAAGATGAAGTGGGCGGCGGCTATGGGACTTTGGGGCTAGGGTTTGGGAAAAATCAGAAAATGGGGAGTGTTTGAGGGGTTTGGGTAATTAAAAATTAATGAATTAATGAGAGCCATTGGATTTAACACGATGGGCGGCTGAGATTGATCCGGGTAATGGGTCTGGGTAGATGATATTTGGGTCTGGGTTGGGACTAATTTTGTTTGGGCTTTTGTACTTGGGCTAAAAGAATTAAATAAAAATGGCCCAATATCTAATCTTCTCCTTTTCATTTCAAGATATATTATCCAAAATTCTTTTCCCTTTTTCCTTTATTTTATTTTTCTTTGTTTTATTTTAAGAAATGAAACTGAAAAAAAAACTTAATTTTAATTACAAAAATAAATTAAACTATCATAATTACTAATTAACTCTAAGTAGTAATTTTTCACAAACAATTAAACATCAGACTACACAATTTGACTAAAAATGCAAAAATAACCAAAATTACTTAATTAGATCCTAATTTCAAATGCAAACATATATTTTTTGTATTTTAACAAGTAAAAATGTATGCCCGAAAAATGCGAATAATAATTAAGAAAAATCGAACAAACAAGAGGATCTGAATACAATAATTTCGGATCTAAAAATACTAACAAAATATGGACAAGAACAAAAATTTGAAATCGACTAACCGGATTGAGACAACGATCAGTCGACCATCTTTATTATATATATATATAAACGTAAATACATATACACACAGAAGTAGAAAAAGAACAAAATGGCAACAAAAACATAGTCGGGGAGGCGTGGCTCCCGGATTACTGCTTGGCGGTTGTTCCTGGGAAACATTCCGGCGGATGTTATTGGAAGGTTGAAGAAGAAAGAAGAAAGAGTGGTTTGTGGCGACTAGGGTTTGTGGAGTGTATAATGGCTGGTCTCTACTGAGACCAAAGCCTTATATACCCGGAGTCCTCAAGGCGATCTTGGCCGTTGGATCTTTGATGATCAACGATCAGGGTTCGGCTCAATCAAACGATGTTGTATTGACCCATATGAGGCCTCAGGTCTCTTCCGTAGGATCATCTGGATTGGACGGTTGAGATCAAGTCTCTCATATTAATTAACCATTAAAAAATCCGTTAATAATCTCAACCGTTGGATCTGAGGAAATGAACGGCTGAGATTCTATCAATTTAAAAAATATCTGGACCGGATCTTTTTGGGCTAAAACATTGGGCCTCAAATCAGACTTAATCCTGGCCCAGTTCCGGATTTGCTTTTCTATATATATACTTTTTCTTTTTATTAATTAATAATACTAAAAAAATGCTACGACTAAATTATAAAACCTAGAATTATCTTAAAATACTAGTTAACTCCTAATAATAATTATCACACAAAATTAAACATTAACAAAAATAAAATTACACGATTTGGACATTAAATGCTTAAAAATGCAAAGAACACATGTTTTTTCATGACTTTTCATTTTCTGAAAAAATAAACTTAATTGTAAAATTGAATTTATATACAAATGCAGCATTTTTTTGTATATTCTATTTATTTAAACAAGCAAATAGGCACATATAAAATGTAAATAATACAAGAAAATAACACAAAATTCACAACAATTGCAAGAAAACTAAAAATTGTTTTATTTTGAATCTTTGGGAGTATTTCTCTCATATGGCAAAAATCACGTGCTCACAGCTGCCCCTCTTTGCACGTAAACACGAAGAGTTTCTGTGCAAAGACAAGTGAGCGGATACGAGCGATTTTTGCCCGTTTTGAGCACTCCGTGAGAAGTATTTTTTTTTTCAAAATTTTGACCGAACCTTTGCTTCAAAAGGTTTCCTACATATCCCTGGCTAAAAGGGAATCAGGTCAATGTAGTTCGGAAAGTTTTGGCAGCTGGGACTACCAATGAAACTGTGATTTTTTGCTGTTATTGTTGCTGCTGTTGCGGTTACTGCTTCCTGACCTCCTTATTACACCGGGGGAAATGTAAAATGAAGAAGTTATTCTAAGCTATGATTCTACAATTACAATTGTTCCTATCCTAGCTTTTGTTTGCTTCTCCTTGTCTATTTTTCTTTGATTTTTTGAGATGCTGACTCTCCTTTTTTGTTGATTTTGTTTTCTTGCTTCCCCCTTTTTTTGATTTTCAATGATACCTCTTGTCCTCGAGCTGAAGCCTGCTCAAAACAAAACAAAAACAACAAACTTTTCTTCTGGCCCAGTGTGGGCTTTTAACTAACACAAACCAAAAATTGCAGGAAGTAAATATGCAAAAATGTATTCCCTTGTTAGATAGGTGGGCGCCTGACAGAAATTAAACGTGCATGAGATGCAATGCAGAAAAGTATTCCCTTGTTAGATAGGTGGGCACCTGACAGAAATTAAACGTGCAATGAGATGCGATGCAGAAAAGTATTCCCTTGTTAGATAGGTGGGCGCCTCACAAAAATTAAACGTGCTTGAGATGCAATGCAGAAAAGTATTCCCTTGTTAGATAGGTGGGCGCCTGAAAAGATTTAATTTGCTTGGGATGCAATGCAGGAAAGTATTCCCTTGTTAGATAGGTGGGCACCTGACAGAAATTAAACGTGCATGATATGCAATGCAGAAAAATATTCCCTTGTTAGATAGGTGGGCGCCTGATAGAAATTAAACGTGCATGATATGCAATAAAGAAAAGTATTCCCTTGTTAGATAGGCAGGCGCCTGGACATAAATTAAACGTGCTTGAGATGCAATGCAGGAAAGTATTCCCTTGTTAGATAGGTGGGTGCCTGGACATAAATTAGACGTGCATGAAATGCAATGCAGAAAAGTATTCCCTTGTTAGATAGGTGGGCGCCTGGACAGAAATTAAACGTGCATGAAATGCAATGCAGAAAAGTATTCCCTTGTTAGATAGGTGGGCGCCTGACAGAAATTAAACGTGCAATGATATGCGATGCAGAAAAGTATTCCCTTGTTAGATAGGTGGGCGCCTGAACAGAAATTAAACGTGCAATGAGATGCGATGCAGAAAAGTATTCCCTTGTTAGATAGGTGGGCGCCTGACAGAAATTAAACGTGCTTTAGATGCAATGCAGAAAAGTATTCCCTCAGCCTGATGACTGGGGAATGGATTTTTAAAGATGCTACCTTTCTCTTTTTGGTATTTTCTTTGACCAATTGTCTCTTACCTGTGAATGTCTCCACTTATTGGCAAACTTTCTCTTTTTGGTGTTTTTTCTATTTTTCCACATTGGTCACATTCACTTTAAGGTGATTTGTGGCAATTTGTTCTTTTCCTTTTTGTTTTGTTTTCTTTTCCTTTGGCCATATTTGCCAAACTTCTTTATTTCCTCCCCCAACTCTTCTTTCTTTCTGATCCAGTGTTGTTTCAGCTTTCGTCATCAGGAGCTGGTAGTTAGCTCTCAAAAGGTAAACAATGAAATGCAGAAAAATGAAAGAGGGTAAGGGTGTTTTGGAGAGATGATAGAACTTATTTGGGCATTTGCTGGCTGATTCCGCTGACCATGCCATGTATTTAAACTCCAACCCAGTTCATTCCAATCATTATTCTGACTCTGAATTGTTTTTGACCCAAACCGATACTATTTTTGTTGCCTTTTCTCTTTTCCTGGTAATCCTTACGATCGCCCTACGGTGCCTCGAAAGGTTTTCACCAATAGGACTCTCTCATTTATTCTCTCAAACTCACAATCGCCTCACAGTGCCGGTTATGGTTTTCACTGATGAGACTCTCTCATTTTCATTTTTTCAGTTTTCCTTTTGTCTTTAGTTTTCTATACCACGGGTGTTATCCAATGTCTTGCCCTTCCTTCATTGCATCGGTTATCACTTTGGAATTGATCAGAAGGTCTTTCTTTGGACCGTAACGTGGATTTTGGATGGGTTAAGAAAGAAAGGTATAAAGGCTCGAAAATTTACGAGGGTTCAAAATATTTACAACTCTCGGAATTATTCAACATAACTTCTGCCCCAGTTTCAATATGTGGGGAATTTTTTAGATTTTTCCTTTTTTGTGACTGAACCTCAGTGAGGCTGCCTACGTACCCTTTTGGGATCAAGTCGAAACGTAGTTCGGAAACGTCATTAGTTAATGAATTTATTTTGACTTTTTCCCGATTTCTTTGTCTTTTTTTTCTTTTTTTTTCTTTTGTTTCCTTTTTTTTCATTCATCACTTTCCATTTTGTCAATTTTAATCTTCATTTTCCTTATCGCGCTATAAGCGATTCCGAGAGAGGGGTATGAAAGAATATATTCATTAAGGCTCAAAGGGGGTGTCAATGGATAAAGTGTTTGGATAGAGAATAAAACGCCTTCGTCATTTCAATTCCAAAATCACAACAGAATACAAAACGTACAATTTGAAAAGGAGTCATACATAGTATCTTTTGACCGCATCTGAATTGATAGCAGTCTCTACGCACTTTCCTTCCACATCTGTTAAATATAATGCCCCATTGGACAACACCCACGATACCACAAATGGTCCCTGCCAATTTGGCGCAAATTTGCCCTTTGCCTCGGCCCAATGCGGTAAGATACGCCTTAGTACGAGTTGTCCGACTTCAAACTTCCCAGGACGTACCTTCTTATTGTATGCTTTGGCCATTCTCCGTTGATACAACTGCCCATGGCAAACTGCGGCCAATCTCTTTTCATCAATAAAACTCAGTTGTTCCAACCGGGCTTTTACCCATTCTTCGTCATCTATTTCAGCCTCAGCTATGATCCGTAATGACGGTATTTCTATTTCCGCGGGTATGACAGCCTCTGTCCCATACACCAGTGAGTAAGGTGTAGTTCCAATATAAGTACGCACTGTCGTGCGGTAACCCATGAGAGCAAAAGTTAACTTTTCATGCCATTGCCTGGATCCCTCCACCATTTTCCTGAGGATCTTCTTGATATTCTTATTTGCCGCCTCTACTGCCCCATTTGCTTTTGGCCTATAAGGTGTGGAGTTGCGATGTGTGATCTTAAACCTCTTGCAAACTTCCACCATGAGATGACTATTTACATTGGCTCCATTATCTGTGATGATCACCTTGGGAATTCCGAACCGGCATATAATATTCTCATGCACAAAGTCCACCACCGCTTTCTTTGTCACTGCCTTGTATGTCTTCGCCTCCACCCACTTGGTGAAATAATCGATTGCAACCAAAATGAATCTATTCCCATTGGAAGCTGCTGGATCTATCGGACCGATAACATCCATGCCCCAGGCGACAAAGGGCCAAGGTGCGGACATTGTATGCAATTCATAAGGCGGGGAGTGGATCAGATCTCCATGTACCTGGCACTAGTGACATTTCCTCACATACCTGATACAATCACGATTCATAGTGAGCCAGTAATACCCAGCTCTCAAAATCTTCTTCGCTAGGACATATCCGCTCATGTGGGGTCCGCAGGCTCCAGCATGTACTTCAATCATAATCTCATCAACTTGTTGCACATCCACACATCTCAATAACCCCAGATCTGGTGTTCTCTTGTATATAACTCCTCCACTGAGAAAAAATCCATTAGCCAAGCGCCTGATAGTTCTTTTCTGATCTCCAGTGGCCTGCTCCGGGTATTTGCCGTCTTTCAAGTATTCCCTGATGTCATGATACCACGGTTCTCCATCCAATTCTTCTTCCACAACAAAGCAGTAAGCATTTTGATCACGGACTTGGATCTGGAGTGGATCTATATAGGTCTTATCCGGATGATGCAGCATGGAGGACAGTATGGCCAAAGCATCTGCAACCTCATTGTGCATTCTTGGGATGTGCTTGAATTCTATGAACTGGAATTTTTGGGACAACTCGTGCAAACAATACCGGTAAGGTGTCAATTTCAAATCTCGTGTCTCCCATTCTCCCGGGATTTGGTGTACCAAAAGATCCGAGTCACCCATGACCAAAATCTCTTGGATACCCATGTCTATTGCCATCCTTAATCCCAAGATACACGCCTCATATTCGGCCATGTTGTTGGTACAGAAAAATCGAAGCTGAGCTGTGACGGGATAGTGTTGACCCGTACCTGAAATGAGTACTGCTCTGATACCAACGCCCTTGTTATTGACGGCTCCGTCAAAGTACATCTTCCATCCTGGATTCTCATCTTGTTCTATGTCCTCGACATTCATTGCCTCCTCATCCAGAAAATACGTCTTCAATGGCTCATATTCATCATCCACTGGATTCTCTACTAAGTGGTCCGCAATCGCTTGCGCCTTCATCGCCGTACGAGTTACATAGATAATGTCAAATTCTGTGAGCAGAATCTGCCATTTAGCAAGTCTCCCTGTAGGCATAGGCTTCTGAAATATGTACTTCAGAGGATCCAACCGTGATATCAAGTATGTGGTATATGCTGACAAATAATGCTTCAATTTCTGAGCTACCCAGATCAACGCACAACAAGTTCTTTCTAGTTGAGTATATTTTACCTCGTAAGACGTGAACTTCTTACTGAGGTAATATATAGCTTGCTCTTTCTTGCCCGTCTCGTCGTGTTGGCCTAGCACACAACCAAAGGAGTTGTCAAGCACTGTCAAGTACAAAATCAGAGGTCGCCCCGGCTCTGGAGGAACTAACACTGGAGGATTGGCCAAATATTCCTTGATCTTGTCGAAGGCTTCCTGACACTCGTCGGTCCATTTCACTGCTGCATCTTTCTTCAACAACTTGAACATCGGCTCGCATATTGATGTCAACTGAGCGATGAACCGGCTAATGTAATTCAACCTCCCCAATAAGCTCATTACCTCCTTCTTGTTCTTCGGCGAAGGTAGACTTTGGATGGCCTTGATCTTTGATGGATCTAGTTCAATACCTCGCCGACTCACTATAAACCCTAACAACTTCCCTAAAGGTACTCCGAAGGCGCACTTCGCAGGATTGAGCTTTAGATTGTACATCCGGAGTCTTTGGAAAAACTTTCTCAAATCCCTCACATGATCAGGTTGCTTTTTGGACTTTATGATGACATCGTCCACACACACTTCGATTTCCTGGTGCATCATATCATGGAACATCGTGGTCATTGCCCTCATATAAGTTGCCCCGACATTCTTCAATCCAAACGGCATCACTCTGTAACAATACGTTCCCCAAGGTGTAATGAAAGCAGTTTTCTCCGCGTCATCTTCGTCCATCAAGATCTGGTGATAACCTGCATAACAATCTACAAATGAACCGATCTCATGCTTGGCACAATTGTCGATCAATATGTGGATGTTTGGTAATGGGAAATCATCTTTTGGACTAGCTTTGTTGAGGTCTCTGTAGTCCAAACACACTCCGGTTTTTCCATCTTTCTTTGGGACCGGCACGACGTTCGCCAACCAGGTGGGGTATTTAGTGACTCGTATGACCTTCGCCTCAAACTGCTTATTCACCTCTTCTTTTATCTTTACACTAATGTCCGTTTTGAATTTCCGCAATTTTTGCTTTACTGGCCGGCATTCGGGGTAGATAGGCAACTTGTGTACTACCAAATCAGTGCTAAGTCCAGGCATGTCATCATAGGACCAAGAAAAGATGTCCTTAAATACGTGCAACAACCTTATCAATTCTTCCCTGAGGGGTGTCTCCAAATGAACACTAATATTTGTTTCCCGGACATTATCTTCGCTTCCCAAATTGATGGATTCTGTATCGCTCAAATTTGGTTTGGGCTTTTCCTCATATTGGTTCATGTCCTTACTTATTTCCTCCAGGGCTTCCTCATCCTAACAATCTATCTCACTATCCTCCTCAATTTCTTGTATGGTAATGCGACTGTCAGAACTAGGTCGAGAATCCTTCATGCATGACATGGCATCAGAATCAGCACATACAGAACTGTACAAAAGAAAAAAAATAAAGAAAAATAAGGCAAAAATGAAGAAAAGGAAAACTGCATTTCATTGATAAAAGATAAACAAAGTTCGGGATACATTTTGATTTTTCTTTTCATGAGGGGGGTGGGAGAACTACAAAAAGTAACAATTATTTTTCTGGGAAAGCGATGATGCAATTTTCAGAGCTAACTACCAGGACTCCTTCCTGATAGGGAAAGGAGTGGCTTCCCAATTGTTCAGCATGATGCCAGATCCCACAAACTGCACATCCATTTTGCTAGTGCCTTCCCCCACCTCAACCATGTTCACATCCCTAAATATCTTCTCAAACCTCAGAAGCTCTTCATCAGGTCGGGTCTCGATGTACCTTGACACAGCAGATGTCCGATTTTTAGTACCAGGCTTGGTGAAGGTATCGGATAGTTTGGGTATAGGCTTAGGCAAGGTCCAGTTCTTTTTGTTCTTGGAGGCTCTCTGGATGTCGGCATAGGTGGGTTTGAACCCTAAGCTGAAAGTACCTTTGTTCTCTGGCAGTTGAACCGGTTGGGTGACCCCTTGCAATGCTTTGCCCAATCCCTTTCCTGGCGTAAACCCGTTTTTAAGCATCTCCCGGGCCACCATTACAGCAGTAGGTGCTACCGTAGGGATCGGCAGTTTCTCTCCTTCAACAATTTTTCTCACTACTATAGTGTCTGTCACCTGGTAGACCCAAGGACCCCTATCTCCATCGGCATCATCAAATGGCATCACAACGCTGCAGGTATTTTCTTCCCCATGCACCACAATTTCCTGTTGCTCCCATTTGAATTTGACCATCTGGTGTAAAGACGACGGCACTGCCTTGGCCGCGTGGATCCAGGGTCGGCCCAGCAATAAATTATCAGACACAGCAATGTCCAGCACCTGGAATTCTATAGTAAAATCCACAGGACCAATGGCCACTTCCAAGACAATGTCTCCCAACGTGTTCTTACCTCCACCATCAAATCCTCTCACATTTATACTGTTCCTCTGAATTCTATCCGGACTGATATTCAGCTTCCCCAGAGTTGACAACGAGCAAATATTAGCGCTTGAACCATTATCTATCAACACTCTGGTCACCACCGACTCCTCGCTTTTTACTGTAAGATAAAGCGCCCTATTATGCTCGGTTCCCTCAACAGGCAATTCCTTATCTGAGAACGTAATCTTATTAGACTCGAAGATCTTACTGGTAATCTTTTCAAGGTGACAGACTGAGATCTTCTGTGGAACATAAGCCTCGTTCAGTATCTTCATTAGAGCTTTCCTATGTTCTTCCGAGTGTATTAACAACGAGAGCAAAGAGATCTGTGCGGGGGTTTTCCTCAGCTGCTCAACTACAGAGTAATCCTGTGACTTTATATTTTTGAGGAATTCCTCCGCCTCTTCTTCTGACACTGGCTTCTTTAACTGATTCTCTTTCACTGTTTTCATTCTTCTTAACTTTTCCGGGGCAAAACACCTCCCAGACCGAGTCAGACCGTGAGTTTCATTGATTTCCCCAGATACCTCTTTCCCTTTGTAGATTACTGCTACCTTGTTGTAATTCCAAGGTAAAGTCTTCGTGCTTACTACCGGCATCTGCACCACCGGTCTTATGATCACTGGTTCCACACTCGCGCCTTTCACTGTTAATATCGGCTTCACGCCTGGCACTATAACCTTCAAGTTCTCCACCACTACTTGCCTTTTTACTGGTCCCTCAACAATCACTTTTCTTTTCTCGGCTTCCTTTTCCGTTCTTCTACTAGCCTTAATCATCATAACAGACTGGGACGGTTTCCGACTGCTCTCATCCTGCGCCAATTCTATCATATGCGTTTCATGGTGAGCTGGCAGTGGGTTTTGCGTGATGTTTGGAGCGTCTGGAGCCTGCACTTCAATTCTTCGACTATCAATAAGATCCTGGATAACACTCTTCAGATGCCAACACTTTTCAGTATCGTGTCCTGGTGCTCCTGAACAATACTCACACCTGACAGATTGATCAATGTGTTTCGGAGGCGGGTTTGGAAGTTTAGACTCAATCGGGCTCAACATCCCCAATTCGTTTAATCTATGATAGAGGTTGGTATATGACTCCCCCAACGGGGTGAATTTTTTCTTTGCCTTATTTCTCCATTCTGGGTCAGGCCTGGGTTTGTTTGGGTTTCTGTAGGTTCTAGGAGCAAGGTATGTGTTTTGTGTGTGGTAGACATTATGTGGGGCTTGGGCTCTCCATACATGTGGCTTGAGATTAAATAGGTGGGCGCCTGACAGAAATTAAACGTGCTTGAGATGCAATGAAGAAAAGTATTCCCTTGTTAGATAGGTGGGCGCCTGACAAAAATTAAACGTGCAATGAGATGCGATGCAGAAAAGTATTCCCTTGTAAGATAGGTGGGCGCCTGACAAAAATTAAACGTGTTTGATATGCAATGCAGAAAAGTATTCCCTTGTTAGATAGGTGGGCGCCTGACAGAAATTAAACGTGCAATGAGATGCGATGCAGAAAAGTATTCCCTTGTTAGATAGGTGGGCGCCTGAACAGAAATTAAACGTGCAATGAGATGCGATGCAGAAAAGTATTCCCTTGTTAGATAGGTGGGTGCCTGAACAGAAATTAAACGTGCAATGAGATGCGATGCAGAAAAGTATTCCCTTGTTAGATAGGTGGGCGCCTGACAGAAATTAAACGTGCTTTAGATGCAATGCAGAAAAGTATTCCCTCAGCCTAATGACTGGGGAATGGATTTTTAAAGATGCTACCTTTCTCTTTTTGGTATTTTCTTTGACCAATTGTCTCTTACCTGTGAATTTCTCCACTTATTGGCAAACTTTCTCTTTTTGGTGTTTTTCTATTTTTTCACATTGGTCACATTCACTTTAAGGTGATTTGTGACAATTTGTTCTTTTCCTTTTTGTTTTGTTTTCTTTTCCTTTGGCCATATTTGCCAAACTTCTTTATTTCCTCCCCCAACTCTTCTTTCTTTCTGATCCAGTGTTGTTTCAGCTTTCGTCATCAGGAGCTGGTAGTTAGCTCTCAAAAGGTAAACAATGAAATGCAGAAAAATGAAAGAGGGTAAGGGTGTTTTGGAGAGATGATAGAACTTATTTGGGCGTTTGCTAGCTGATTCTGCTGACCATGCCATGTATTTAAACTCCAACCTAGTTCATTCCAATCATTATTCTGACTCTGAATTGTTTTCGACCCAAACCGATACTATTTTTGTTGCCTTTTCTCTTTTCCTGGTAATCCTTACGATCGCCCTACGGTGCCTCGAAAGGTTTTCACCAATAGGACTCTCTCATTTATTCTCTCAAACTCACAATCGCCTCACAGTGCCGGTTATGGTTTTCACTGATGAGACTCTCTCATTTTCATTTTTTCAGTTTTCCTTTTGTCTTTTGTTTTCTATACCACGGGTGTTATCCAATGTCTTGCCCTTCCTTCATTGCATATGTTATCACTTTGGAATTGATCAGAAGGTCTTTCTTTGGACCGTAACGTGGATTTTGGATGGGTTAAGAAAGAAAGGTATAAAGGCTCGAAAATTTACGAGGGTTCAAAATATTTACAACTCTCGAAATTATTCAACATAACTTCTGCCCCAGTTTCAATATGTGGGGAATTTTTTAGATTTTTCCTTTATTGTGACTGAACCTCAGTGAGGCTGTCTACGTACCCTTTTGGGATCAAGTCGAAACGTAGTTCGGAAACGTCATTAGTTAATGAATTTATTTTGACTTTTTCCCGATTTCTTTGTCTTTTTTTTTCTTTTTTTTCTTTTTTTTCCTTTTTTTTCATTCATCACTTTCCATTTTGTCAATTTTAATCTTCATTTTCCTTATCGCGCTATAAGCGATTCCGAGAGAGGGGTATGAAAGAATATATTCATTAAGGCTCAAAGGGGTTATCAATGGATAAAGTGTTTGGATAGAGAATAAAACGCCTTCGTCATTTCAATTCCAAAATCACAACGAAATACAAAACATACAATTGAAAAGGAATCATACATAGTATCTTTTGACCGCATCTGAATTGATAGCAGTCTCTACGCACTTTCCTTCAACATCCGTTAAATATAATGCCCCATTGGACAACACCCGCGATACCACAAATGGTCCCTGCCAATTTGGCGCAAATTTGCCCTTTGCCTCGGCCCAATGCGGTAAGATACGCCTTAGTACGAGTTGTCCGACTTCAAACTTCCCAGGACGTACCTTCTTATTGTATGCTTTGGCCATTCTCCGTTGATACAACTGCCCATGGCAAACTGCGGCCAATCTCTTTTCATCAATCAAGGTCAACTGTTCTAACCGGGCTTTTACCCATTCCTCGTCATCTATCTCAGCTTCGGCTATGATCCGTAATGACGGTATTTCTATTTCCGCGGGTATGACAGCCTCTGTTCCATACACCAGCGTATAAGGTGTGGTTCCGATAGAAGTACGCACTGTCGTGCGGTAACCCATGAGAGCAAAAGGTAACTTTTCATGCCATTGCCTGGATCCCTCCACCATTTTCCTGAGGATCTTCTTGATATTCTTATTTGCCGCCTCTACTGCCCCATTTGCTTTTGGCCTATAAGGTGTGGAGTTGTGATGTGTGATCTTAAACCTCTTGCAAACTTCCGCCATGAGATGACTATTTACATTGGCTCCATTATCTGTGATGATCACCTTGGGAATTCCGAACCGGCATATAATATTCTCATGCACAAAGTCCACCACCGCTTTCTTTGTCACTGCCTTGTATGTCTTCGCCTCCACCCACTTGGTGAAATAATCGATTGCAACCAAAATGAATCTATTCCCATTGGAAGCTGCTGGATCTATCGGACCGATAACATCCATGCCCCAGGCGACAAAAGGCCAAGGTGCGGACATTGTATGCAATTCATAAGGCGGGGAGTGGATCAGATCTCCATGTACCTGGCACTAGTGACATTTCCTCACATACCTGATACAATCACGATTCATAGTGAGCCAGTAATACCCAGCTCTTAAAATCTTCTTCGCTAGGACATATCCGCTCATGTGGGGTCCGCAGGCTCCAGCATGTACTTCAATCATAATCTCATCAACTTGTTGTGCATCCACACACCTCAATAGCCCCAGATCTGGTGTTCTCTTGTATATAACTCCTCCACTGAGAAAAAATCCATTAGCCAAGCGCTTGATAGTTCTTTTCTGATCTCCAGTGGCCTGCTTCGGGTATTTGCCAGCTTTCAGGTATTCCCTGATGTCATGATACCATGGTTCTCCATCCAATTCTTCTTCCACAACAAAACAGTAAACATTTTGATCACGGACTTGGATCTGGAGTGGATCTATATAGATCTTGTCCGGATGATG
>JASVEL010007635.1:0-101352 GCA_032618575.1 Nicotiana noctiflora
GAAGAATCAGGTCTTTCTATAAACAACTTAAGCGAAAAATATGATACCACACAAATCAGCCTCCTCCTCTTGTATGGTATTGAAGTATAAAATATCATACTTTCTTTAACATAAACTAAAATTAGTTATGCACTTCATCGATAGTTTGTACTACAGCTTGTTTGGATGGTTGTTACATATTGTTTCATAATGTATCGTATTGTATTATATTATATTATACTGTGTAGATTGATGACTATAATGTTTGAATAGATTGTGTTGTTTGCCATCATTTCATGATATCACGTACCAGCAATATGAAGAATAAACTTGCAATATTATAAAGAAATATTATGATACAGGATAAAATTACTATATAAATAGGTACGATAAATGATAAAAAAATTACTTAACAATAATTAAGGGTGAGATGAGAGAAAAAGACAAGGTACCAATGCGATCATGCCAAATCAATCACTACATAAAGTGGCACATTTAGTCGTTACGTAACAACATATTTAATGATATGATATAATAAAATTTAAGTAATAATTAATACAATTATCGTAATTAAAGTAACAATATCATACAATACAACATGTAACAATCATCTAAACAATCCTCGCAGCTAAGTAGAAATTTGTTACTAATTCATCGCTGAATAAAATTAAAAATAGATCTTTCTATTTAGCTATATAATTTATTCGTCGCTACTTTTCTTTTTTCTTTTATAGTGAGTGCATAATAGAAAAGAAAAAAAATTAAGCCGTAATGTGTAGAATGTAGGGTCCATCCTATAAATCAAGGAAGACAATTTTCTTCCTTAATTAGCATCCCACGTTTCTTTCTTTGATTTATGTCAAATTTGATAGTCATGAAGAAAGAATATGTCAAACGTAGTAGGCGGTGTTCTCCCTATAAAAGGAGGGTTTCAGCTCTCATTTTATTCACCAATCTCAAAGGAAATATATCTGAGAGTTAGAAAAAAGAGTGAGGTTTCACAGATAGGGTATAAAAAACTAGTCTGTGAGAAAAATAGAGAGTGAGCGATATTGTAGTGAGGTGGGAATATCAAAAGAGGGTTATTTCTTTTGAGTGTTGCAGTTTTTTTAGAGTATTTTACTCGGACCTACAATGTGTAAAATTTCTTACTATAGTTATATCAATTGCTCGTCTCGGGCCGTGGTTTTTTCCCTTATTAAAAGAATTTTCCACGTAAAGATCTTGGTGTCGTTGTTATTCTTTTATTTTTGTTAATTACCATATCTCGGTGATACATTATTATTCCGCTTTTATTACCGTGAATATTATTTCTGTGGGGTTTTATTCCCAACAACCGGTATCAGAGCACATGTTCTGCTAGTTCACTAAAATATTATTTCATTGTCAGTAGTACTATACTGGGTGAAAAACAAAATGACCGGAGTAAAGTATGAGGTAGAAAAATTCAACGGAGATAATGGTTTCTCAACATGGTAAAGAAGGATGAGGGATCTGGTCATCCAACAAGGATTACACAAGGTACTAGATGTTGATGCCAAAAAGCCTGATACCATGAAAGTTCAGGATTGGGCTGATTTGGATGAAAGAGCTGCTAGTGCAATCAGATTGTACTTATCGGATGTTGTGGTAAATAACATCATTGATGAAGTCACTGCACGTGGAATTTGGACAAGGTTGGAAAGCCTATACATGTCCAAAATACCAACAAATAAATTGTACCTAAAGAAACAGTTATACGCCCTACACATAGGTGAAGGTATGAATTTTTTGGCATATTTAACTATGTTTAACGGACTAATCACACAGCTTGCCAACCTCAGAGTGAAAATCAAGGAAGACGATAAAGTCGTCTTGCTGTTGAACTCGTTTCCATCTTCGTACGATAATTTGGAAACAACTATCCTACACGGTAAGACTATTATTGGTTTGAAAGATGTCACATCGGCTCTTTTACTCAATGAGAAGATGAGAAAGAAGCCTAAAAATCAATGACAAGCTCTCATCACAGAAGGTAGAGGCAGGAGTTATCAAACGAGTTCGAGCAACTATGGTAGATCCGGAGCTCGTGGGAAGTCAAAGAATTGATCCAAATCGAAAGCAAAAAATTGCTACAGGTGTGAACAACCAGGTCACTTCAAAAGAGATTGCCCAAATCCAAGGAAGGGCAAAGGTGAAATCAGTAGCCAGAAGAATGACGACAACACAACCGTCATGGTGCAAAATATTGATAATATTGTCCTCTTTATAAACGAGGAAGACGAACGCATGCACCTATCAGGTCCAAAGTCGGAATGGGTGGTTGACACAGCAGCATCTTACCACGCCATACCGGTAAGAGATCTTTTTTGTAGATATGTAGCAGGTGATTTCGGCACTATGAGAATGGGTAACACAAGTTACTCAAAGATTGCGGGGATTGGTGACATTTGTATCAAGACAAATGTCGGATGCACATTGGTTCTAAAGGACGTACGACATGTACCTGATTTGCGGATGAACTTGATCTCGGGAATTGCTTTAGACCGAGATAGATACAAGAACTATTTTTCAAATAAAAAATGGAGACTCTCTAAGGGATCATTGTTATTTCTTAGGGAGTTGCTCGTAGAACGTTGTACAAGGCAAATGCATAAATATGCCTAGGTGAATTGAACGCGGCACAAGATGGGATTTCTGCAGATTTGTGGCACAAAAGAATGGGTCATATGAGCGAGAAGGGATTGAAGATTCTTACTAAGAAATCACTCATTTCTTATGCCAAAGGTACAACAGTAAAACCTTGTGACTATTGTTTATTTGATAAGCAGCATAGAGTCTCATCTCAGACATCGTCTGAAAGAAAATTGAATATACTTGATTTAGTATATTCTGATGTTTATGGCCCAATGGAAATTGAATCAATGGGCGGTAACAAATATTTTACTACTTTTATTGATGATGCTTCACGAAAATTATGGGTTTATATTTTGAAAACCAAAGATCAGGTGCTTCAAGTTTTCCAGAAGTTTCATGCTCTAGTAGAAAGGGAGACTAGTCGAAAGCTAAATTGTCTCCGAAGTGACAATGGAGGTGAGTACACTTCAAGGGAATTTGAAGAGTTTTGTTGAAATCATAGGATCAGATATAAAAAGACAGTTCCTGGAACCCCACATCACAATGGCATAACCGAGAGGATGAATCATACCATTGTGGAGAAAGTGAGTAGCATGCTCAGGATGGCTAAACTGCCTAAGTCATTTTGGGGTAAATCAGTTTAGACAGCCTATTACCTGATCAATTGGAGTCCATCAGTTCCATTGGAGTTTGACATCCTATAGATAGTTTTGACCAACAAGCAGGTGTCCTACTCGCATTTGAAGGTGTTCGGTTGCAGAGCTTTTGCACATGTACCAAAAGATCAGAGAACAAAGTTGGATGATAAATCTGTTACCTGCATATTAATTGGATATGGAGATAAAGAGTTCGGGTACAGATTGCGGGATCCTGTAAAGAAAAAGGTCATCAGACGCAGAGATGTAGTCTTCCAAGAAAGTTAAGTTGGAATTGCTACTGATGTGTCAGAAAAGGGGAAGAATGGTATAATTCCTAACCTTGTTACTATTCCTTCTACCTCTAACAATCCCACAAGTGAAAAAAGTATGGCCGACGAGGTTCCCAAACAGGTAGAGCAACCTGGTGAGGTTATTGATCAGGAGGAGCAAATTGATGAAGGTGTCGATGAAGTGGAGCACCCCACTCAGGGAGAAGAACAGCCTCAACCTCCGAGGAGAACAGAGAGACTAAGGGTAGAATCATGCGGGTACCCTTCTACAGAATATGTCCTCATCAGTGATGAGGGGGAGCCAGAAAGTCTTAAAGAGATGTTGTCCCATCCAGAAAAGAACCAGTGGATGAAAGCCATGCAAGAAGAGATGGAATCTTTGCAGAAAAATGGCACGTACAAGCTGGTTGAACTTCCAAAGGGTAAAAGACCACTCAAATGCAAATGGGTCTTTAAACTCAAGAAAGATGGAAATGGCAAGTTGGTCAGATACAAAGCTCGATTGGTCGTTAAAGGCTTCGAACTGAAGAAACGTATTAATTTTGACAAAATTTTCTCACCTGTTGTCAAAATGACTTCTATTCGAATAATTTTGAGCTTAGCAGCTAGACTAGATCTTGGAGTGGAGAAGTTGGATGTGAAAACTGCATTTCTTCATGGAGATTTGGGAGAGGAGATTTATATAGAGCAGCTAGAAGGATTTGAAGTAGCTAGAAAGAAACACATGGTGTACAAATTGAATAAGAGTCTTTATGGATTGAAGTAGACACCAAGGCAATGGTACATGAAGTTTGACTCATTCATGAAAAGTCAAATATACCTAAAGACCTATTCTGATCCATGTGTATACTTCAAAAGATTTTCTGAGAATAACTTTATTATATTGTTGTTCTCTGTGGATGACATGTTAATTGTAAGAAAAGACAAGGGGCTGATAGCAAAGTTGAAGAGAGATCTGTCCATGTCATTTGATATGAAGGACTTGGGCCCAACACAATAAATTCTAGGGATAAAGATAGTTCGACAGAGAACAAGTAAAAAGTTGTGGCTATCTCAGGAGAAGTACACTGAACGTGTACTAGAATGATTCAACATCAAGAATGCTAGGCCAGTTAGCACACCTCTTGCTAGTCATCTAAAGTTGAGCAAAAATATGTGTCCTACAATAGTGGAAGAGAAAGGGAATATGGCTAAAGTTCCTTATTCTTTAGCAGTCGGAAGTTTAATGTGGGGAGCTATATCATGGCAGTCGAGGTTGCAGAGGTGTGTTGCACTCTCTACAACTGAAGTGGAGTATATTGCCGCTACCGAAGCTGGCCAGGAGATGATATGGTTGAAACGATTCCTTCAAGAGCTTGGATTGCATCAAAAAGAGTATGTTATCTATTGTGACAGTCAAAGTGCAATAGACCTGAGAGAAAACACCATGTATTATGCAAGGACAAAACATATCGACGTCAGATATCATTGTATTCGAGAAAGGATAGAGTATGGATCTATGCAGGTAAAGATGTCATGACCCAAACCCGATTATGATGGCGCCCAACCCTAAGGCTAGGCAAGCCAGACCAACAAATATTTCATATTTAACAACAAGTCCCAAAAGAAAAAATTCAAGGAGAATATGAGAGTTTAAAATAATAACCCAATAATAATAGTAGAACGAAAATACTAAGAAGTGCAAACACTAATAGTAACACTCCTAAAAGATCCGGGGTCACGAGTCTAGAGCCTCTAAGCACAAACTGGATAATAATAGGAATATTTGAACGAAATACTCAAGTCTGAAAGTATATATATAATAAACTGAAATAAGGAGAGAAGCTATGTCCTGCGAACGCCAGCAACTACCTTAACAACTTGGATAACTCTGTATAAAATTGAACTGCTCGGCTAAACCTCCGGTGTACCTGAATCTGCACATAAAGATGCAGGGAGAAGGGATAGTACTAAGTACTCAGTGAGTAAAAAGCATATAAAATAGCTGAAAGAAGGAAATCCACAGAATACCAAAGAGTAAAGCTATGTCTAACAGTCTGATACTTACTACGAACTAACAACAACAGCGAACCACAGATAACACAAGTAATTAACAATGCATGTATGCAATGCAATGCACTTGACCACTACGGCGCGTAGCCCGATCCATTTAACGTCGACGGCGCTCATTGGGGGTGTGTAGAAACTCCGGAGGGGTGCCTTCAGTCCAAGCACAATATCATTATCATTCCTTCTGCGGCGTGCAGCCCAATCTATACTCAGTCCATAATATGCATATGAGTCACATAACAGTTCAATTTATTTATTTCCAGTTTCCAATTCATTAATAAGAAAAATACTTTAGTTTCTTAATTTTCAGGAACATGTGACTTAGCATTTCATAATAGTGATTTCAACCCAGGACTGAGATCAATGATTTTACAAATCATGCTATCACAAAGATATCTATCCTCTAAAGAAACTACAGGTCGGCGCAAGGCCCCAAACATGGCATAAGGCCCATATATATTCAACACATAGTGTGTTCCAACCACCAATATAATATTATTCTTGTTTGGGATGGACCAAGTCACAATCCCTAGTAATAAACAATTCCTGCACCTGCCATGAGATGGTAGTCACGAACTAAATAGCGTCACAATGTGATAAGCCGGGGTCTCAAAGCCTCAGGCTATCATATATACCAACAACTCACCTCTAACCGACCGTGGACTCGTCCGTAGTGCCTTTTCCTTTAGAATTTGCCTCCTCGTGTGTCGAATCTAGTCAAAACCACAGCGAATACATAAATTTGGGTAAAAAAAAACATAACCCAATCAAATTTACTCGAAAAGTATAACAATTTACGAAGTAGGTAAAACCCGAGCCCCAGGCCCACTCCTCAAAAAATTCCAAAAATCATACCAATGGATTCCTCGTCTCGCCACGAGTTCGTACATATAAAATTTATCAAAAACAGAGTTCGAGTGACCTTTCAAATTCCAGAAATTCGTTTTCAAGAATTTAGCCCCAGTTCTTCACACTTTCTACCAAATTTCATGAATTTTTGTGTTGATTCTTGCATAAAATCACGTTTTCTAGTCAAGAGACTTACCTCCAAGAAATACCCGTTGAAAACTCTCTTCAAGTCGCTCAAAACCCTCTCTTGGCGGAGTAAAAATGGTGGAAATATGTTTTGGGTCGGGTCTGAAATTAACTTAACTGTTCTGCCCAAACGCCTTCTTCTACGCAATCGCAATGCCTCTCATGCGATCTCATAGAATAATCTTTTTCCAGGCCCAAATTCCTTCTTTGCGATCGCAGAACACCCTATGCGATGGCATACCTTTAGCTCTTTATGCTACGCGATCGCTTCAACCCTCTTGCGATCGCACTGAACATTTTCCTCAACCTATGCGATCGCACACCCCTTCACGCAATCGCATAGAGTAAAATGTCATCCCCTTCAGATCCTTTTATGCAATCATAGACCTGTCTATGCGATCGCATAGAACAAAAGTTATCTGCAATTTTCTGCTGCAATATCATGTTCAAAATTTCCGTGTTGGTCATCCGAATTCACCCCGAGACCCTCGGGACCTCAACCAAATGCACATATATGTCATATTACTTCATTCAAACTTGCTAAAAACATAAAAACACCATTATAAACATCAAAATCATCGAATTCTCATGGATTCAAGCCTAAGTTTCACTAAAACTTCCGAAACTTGCATTTGATCTAAAACCCGAATTAAACACCTCCGAATGATCTAAAATTTTGCACGCATATCCAAAATCACCTAACGAAGCTTCTGCAACTCTGAAAACTTCATTCCGATCCCCGGATCAAAATCTCACCTACCATCCGAAATTTGCCAAAATTCAACCTTAGCCAATTCAAGCCTAAATCTACACCAGACCTCCGAATTCAATCCCGATTGTTCCCCTAAGTCACAAATCATCCCCCGAAACTAGTCGAGTCATCAGAAATCCATTCCGAGCCTTCGAACTCATAGGTCAACATTCGGTTGACATTTCCAAACTAACCTTCCCAGTAAGAGATTTATTGACTCATTTCTAATCGAATTCTACCCGATTTACTTCAAATTCTCCAAATACATATAATGGAATATATTAAAGCATAAAACGGGGAAAACTTGGCGGTAACTCCCGTAACGACGGGTCGGGTCGTTACATTCTACCCAACTTAAACAAATGCTCGTCCGCGAGCGGGTCAAGATACATACCTGAAATCTCAAATAAGTGTGGATATCTGCTCTGCATCTCCTTCTCAGTCTCCCAAGTTGCTTCCTCCACGGGACGACCTCTCCACCGCACTTTTACCGAAGCTATGTCTTTGGATCTCAACTTACGAACTTGTCGACCAAAATGGCTACCGGCTCCACATCATAGGTCAAGTCCTCATCCAGCTGTATCATGCTGAAGTCTAATACATGAGACGGGTCTCCAACGTACTTCCGGAGCATAGAAACGTGGAAAACCGGATGAACTCCCGACAAGCTAGGTGGAAAAGCAAGCATATAAGCCACATCCCCAATCTTCCTAAGTACCTTAAAAGGTCCAATGAATCTTGGGCTCAGCTTTTCTTTCTTCCCAAACCTCATAAAGCCTTTCATAGGCAAAACTTTCAGCAACACCTTCTCGCCTACCGAATAAGACACATCTCGGACCTTTCGGTCCGCATAACTCTTCTGTCGCGACTGAGCTGTGCGAAGTATCTCCTGAATCACCTTCACCTTGTCTAAGGCATCACGAACTAACTCTGTCCCCAATAATCTAGCTTCTCCGGGCTCAAACTAACCGACGGGGGACCTACACCGTCTCCTATATAAGGCTTCATACAGTGCCATCTGAATGCTAGATTGATAGCTATTGTTATAAGCAAACTCTGCAAGAGGCAAGTAATCAGCCCAAGAACCTCCAAAATTAATAACACAAGCACGCAACATGTCCTCTAGTATCTGAATTGTGCGCTCGGACTATCCATCCGTCTGTGGGTGAAATGTTGTGCTCAACTCTACATGTGCACCCAACTCTCGCTGAAATGTCCTCCAGAACTGAGAAGTGAATTGGGTACCTCTATCTGATATAATAGAAACTAGAACCCCATGCAACCGCATAATCTCTCTGATAAAAATCTCGGCTAACCGCTCCGATGAATAGGTACTGCACACAGGAATGAAGTGTGCGGACTTGGTCAGTCGATCCACGATCACCCAAACTGAATCAAACTTCTTCAAGGTACAGGGAAGACCACTCAAGAAATCCATAGTAATCCTCTCCCATTTCTACGCGGGAATATCCATGCACTGGAACACCCCACTAGGTCTCTCGTGTTCATATTTGACTTGGTGACAATTAAGACATCGAGCCACATAATTCATAATATCCTTTTTCATCCTTCTCCATCGGTAATGTTGTCTCAAATCTTGGTACATCTTCGCGGCACCCGGATGAATCGAATACCGCGAGCTGTGGGCCTCTTCTAATATCAACTCCCGAAGCCCATCTACATTAGGCACACAAATCCACCCTGAATCTGCAACACACCATCATCTCCGATGGTCACATCTCTGGCGTCATCGTGCTGAACCCTATCCTTCAGGACAAGCAAATGTGGATCATCATACTGACGCTCTCGAATACAATCATACAAGGAAGACCGAGATACCATATAAGCCATCACCCGGCTGGGCTCAGAATATCCAACTTCACTATCTGATTAGCTAGAGCCTGAACATCAACTGCAAGGGGCCTCTCCTTAACTGGAATGCATGCCAAGCTGCCCATACTAATAGTCTTCCTGCTTAAGGAGTCGGCCACTACATTGGACTTCCCGGGATGATACAAGATAGTAATGTCATAGTCCTTGAGTAATTCAAGCCATCTTCGCTGCCTCAAATTTAGATCCTTCTGCTTAAACAAGTGATGAAGACTGTGGTGGTTTATACACGTCACAAGATACGCCATATAAGTAATGCCTCCAAATCTTTAAGGCATGAACAATAGCAGCTAATTCTAAGTCGTGAATGGTGTAGTTCTTCTTATAGGGCTTTGACTGGCGAGAAGCATATGCAATAACTATACCCTCTTGCATCAATACACAACCGATCCCAACTCTCGAAGCATCGTAATACACCGTATAAGACCCTGAAGCTAATGGCAATACAAGTACCAGAGCTATGGTCAAGGCCGACTTGAGCTTCTGCAAGCTCTCCTCGTATTCATCAGACCATACAAATGGAGCATTCTTCTGTGTCAACTTCGTCAAAGGTGAAGCAATAGTCAAAAAACTCTAAACAAACCTGCGGTAATAGCCGGCCAAACTGAGAAAACTCCGAATCTCCGTAGCTGAGGATGGTCCGGGCCAATTCTGCACCACCTCAGCCTTCTGTGGGTCAACCTGAATACCATCGTTGGACACTACATGTCCCAAAAACGTCACGGTATTAAGCTAGAACTCACACTTAGAAATAAGATGAGTGACTGGCACCAAGTCAATACCGAAATTGATGTCCCTGTCCGGCCGCATGCCCGACAGGTCTATTGAAAATACATCCGGGAAATCCCTCACAACGGGGATCGAATCAAGACTGGGAGCCTCAGCCTCAACATCTCTAACGAAAGCTAAATAAGATAAGAAACCCTTCCCAATCATTCGTTGAGATTTTAGGAAGGAAACCACCCTGTCGGATACATAATTGGTCACGCCTCGCCACTCGATCCTCAGATTACCTGGAATAGCTAACGTAAATGTCTTGGCATTACAGTCCAGAATAGCATGGTGCGGAGATAATCATCATAGAATCACGTCAAAATCCACCATGCCCAATAATAACAAGTCAACTCGGGTCTCCAAACCCCTAATAGTAACAAGACATGATTGGTATACATGATCCATAATAACTGTATCACCCACCGGGGTAGACACATGCACGGGTAAGTCAAGAATACCACGGGTCATACCCAAATGATGCATAAAATATGAAGATACATAGGAATAGGTAGACCCGATATCAAATAAGATAGAAGCATCCATGTGGCAGACTGAGATAATACCTGTGATAACTGCATCTGATGCGCTAGCGTCCCTTCTATCCGGAAGAGCATAAAAATGAGCCTGACCTCCGCCAGCACGGTCTTTACCCCTGGGGTGACCTCTGGCTACCTGACCATCACTCCTAGCTGACTGAGTGGGGGCTGAAGAAACCGGAGCAAAAGATGAGGGTTGATCCCTTCTGCTAAGATCGTTTATGGAGTAACTAGGGACACTCCCTCCTGTTATGGCTCAACTCGCCATACTCAAAGCAATGGCCTAAAGCTGGAGAAAGGGACTGCTGAGAACCCCTCGCTGCAGATGAATCCTGAGCGGAAGGAGCAGGAGCAAAGCTCTAAGCTGGAAGGGCGCTCAGTACGAGCTGGCTCTGCTGACGACCTTGCTGACCATGATGACCCTAATGACCTTGATGACCCTGACGACCACGGTCTGACGAAACTCCACTAGACTTTGAAAGGCCTGGCTGAGGAGATCTGAAGGAACGACCTCTGCTATGCTAAAACTGGCCCCTAGATGGAGCACCACTGTAACTACCTGTACCACGAGGCCTCTTAGCCTCCCTCTCATCGCGCTCTCGGAGATGATCTGTCTCAATCTGGCAAGTTGCATCAACCACCTCCTCAAAAGTAACTGTTGTAGCCCTCTCTCTAGTCATTAATATGCGAATAGGATAATTGATACCATCCACAAATCTACTGATTCTCTCACGATCTATAGGAATCATCCATATGGCATGCCGATCTAACTGTGTAAACCTCAAATCGTAGCGAGTCACAGTCATATCTCCCTGCTTCAACCACTCGAATTGATGATGCATCTCCTCCCTATGAGACTCGGGCACATACTTCTCCAAAAATACCATGGAGAACTGCTGCCAAGTGACGGGCGCTACCCCAATAGGCCTACGCCTCTCGAAATCCTTCCACCAATTAAATGCTGGCCCTGTGAACTGGAAGGTAGTGAAAGCAACACCACTAGACTCCAGAATACTCGTAGTACAAAGCATACACTAGCACTTATCCAAAAAAACCTAGCCATCCTCGCCCTCAATACCACTGAATGTCGGAGGTTGAAGTCTACCGAACCTCTCCAACCAACGTTGCTCGTCATTAGGCATAGCTAGGACTACATGAGCTGGGCTGGTGCGACTGGTGCAGCCGGCTGAACTGGCTGAGATGGAGCTGCCTCAGGTACCTATAAGCCTTGAACTACCCGCTCTACTGTGCGAGCAATGGGGGTCTGATATCCTCCCCTTGCCTGAGAAGAAGCCGTTGCAGTAGAAGCTGCAACCACCTGGGCTAAGCCAGTACATACTGATAGGATCTGTGCTAAGGTCTGCTGAAGACCCGGTATCTCAATAGACATTACTGGTGCCTGAACCTGAGTTGCTGAGATGCCTGTAGGTGGAACCTACTCCTGAACCTGATCCACTGGCACTGGGATATGACCCTGAGTCTAGTCAACTGGTGGGTCAGCAGGTGCTGTCACTGCTGCCATGCCTCTGCCACGACCATGATCCCTGGGTGCCACTGGTGGTCATCCACCACGTCCGTTAGCACGGGTTCTTGCCATCTGCGAGAGAATAGAATACGGAAAAATTTAGTTTCACGATAACACAAACCGCACGATATGAATCCAAAAAAGTGAAGTGTTTCCTAAAAGTTTTGTAGCCTCCCGAGGATATATACGGACATCTACATACCGATCCGCGAGAGCCTACTAAACCGGCTCATGACTCATGAGGCCTAGTAACCTAGGCTCTGATACCAACTTATCACGACCCAAACCCGGACGTGAAGGCGCCCAACCCTAAAGCTAGGCAAGCCAGACCAATAACCGTTTCATACTTAACAACAAGTCCCAAAAGGACAAATTCAAGGAGAATATGAGAGTTTAAAATAATAACCCAATAATAATAGTAGAACGAAAATACTGAGAAGTGCGAGCACTGATAATAACACTCCCAAAAGATCTGGGATCGCGAGTCTAGAGCCTCTAAGCACAAACTGGATAATAATAGGAATATCTGAACGAAATACTCAAGTCTGAAAGTATATATATAAACTAAAATAGGGAGAGAAGCTAGGTCTTGCGAATGCCAGAAGCTACATCAGCAACTCGGATAACTCTGTATAAAACTGAATGCTCAGTTAAACCTCTGGCGTACCTGAATCTGCACACAAAGGTGGAGGGAGTAGGGGTGAGTACTAAGTACTCACTGAGAAAAAAACATATAAAATAGCTGAAAGCAGGAAATCCACAGAATACCACAGAGTAAAGCTATGTCTAACAGTCTGATACCTACTATGAACTAACAACAACAACAAACCATAGATAACACAAGTAATTAACAATGCGTGTATGCAATGCAATGCACATGACCGCTACGGTGCGTAGCCCGATCCATTTAACGTCAACGACGCTCACTGGGGGTGTGTGCAGACTCCAAAGGGGCTCCTTCAGCCAAAGCACAATATCAATATCATTCGCAGCGACGTGCAGCCCGATCCATACTCAGTCCACAATATGCATATGTGTCACATAACAGTTCAATTTATTTATTTCCAGTTTCAAATTCATTAATAATGGAAAATACTTTAGTTTCTTAATTTTCAAGAACATGTGACTTAGCATTTCATAATAGTGATTTCAACCTAGGACTGAGATCAATGGTTTTACAAATCATGTTGTCACAAAGATATCTATCCTCTAAGGATACTACAGGTCGGCGGAAGGCCCCAAACATGGCATAAAGCCCATATATATTCAACACAGAGTGCATTTCAACCGCCAATATAGTATTATTCTTGTTTGGAATGGACCAAGTCACAATCCCCAGTCACAACCAATCCCGCACCTTCCATGGGGTGCGAGTCACGCCCTAAATAGCATCACAATATGATAAGTCGGGGTTTCAAACCCTCGAGCTATCATATACACTAACTACTCACCTCTAACCGAATGTAGGACTCATCCGCAATGCCTTTTCCTTTTGAATTTGCCTCCTCGTGCGTCGAATCTAGTCAAAACCACAGCGAATACATAAATATGGGTAAAAAAACATAACCCAATCAAATTTACTCGAAAAGTATAATAATTTACGAAGTTGGTAAATCCCGAGCCTCGGGCCCACTTCTCAAAAAATTCTGAAAATCATACCAACGGATTCCTCGTCTCGCCACGAGTCCGTACATATAAAATTTATCGAAAACGGTGTTCGAATGGCCTTTCAAATTCCAAAAATTCGTTTTCAAGAATTTAGCCCTAGTTCTTCACACTTTCTACCAAATTTCATGAATTATTGTGTTGATTCTTGCATAAAATCACGTTTTCTAGTCAAGAGACTTACCTCCAAGCAATACCCGTTGAAAACTCTCTTCAAATCGCTGAAAATCCTCTCTTGACGGAGTAAAAATGGTGGAAATATGTGTTGGGTCACATCTGAAACTAACTTAACTATTCTGCCCAGACGCCTTCTTCGATGCGATTGCAATTTCTCTCATGCGATCGCATAGAGTAATTTTTTTTCCAGGCCCAAATTCGTTCTCTGCGATCGCAGAACACCCTATGCGATTGCATACCTTTAGCTCTTTATGCTACGCGATCGCATCACCCATCTTGCGATCGCACTGAACATTTTCCTCAACCTATGCGATCGCACACCCCTTCACGCGATCGCATAGAGTAGAATTTCACTCCCCTTCAGATCCTTCTATGCGATCGTAGACCTGTCGATGCGATTGCATAGAACAACAACTGTCTGCAATTTTCTGCTGCAATACCATGTTCAAAATTTGCTCGTTGGCCATCCGAATTCACCCCGAGACCCTCGGGACCTCAACCAAATACACAGATATCTCATATTACTTCAGTTAAACTTGCTCGCAACATAAAAAACCGTCATAAACATCAAAATCATCGAATTCTTATGGATTAAAGCCTAAGTTTCACTAAAACTTCCAAAACTTGCATTTGATCTAAAACCCGACCTAAACACCTCCGAATGATCTAAAATTTGCACGCATATCAAACATTACCTAAAGGAGCTACTACAACTCTCGGAATTTCATTCTGATCCCCGTATCAAAATCTCACCTACCATCCGGAATTCGCCAAAATTCAACCTTAGCCAATTCAAGCCTAAATCTACACCGGACCTCCGAATTCAATTTCGATTGTTCCCCTAAGTCATAAATCATCCCTCGAAACTAGTCGAATCATCAAAAATTCATCTGAGCCTTCTAACTCATGGGTCAACATTCGGTTCACTTTTCCAAATTAACCTTCCCAATAAGAGATTTATTGCCTCATTTCTAACCGAATTCTACCCGATTTACTTCAAATTCTCCAAACACATATAATTGAATATATAAAAGCATAAAACGGGAAAAATATGGCGGTAACTCCCGTAACGACTGATCGGGTCATTACAAAAGAAGATCCATACAAATGAGAATCCTTCGGATATGCTGACCAAAGTGGTACCAAGAGACAAGTTTGTGCTTTGCAAAGAACTTGTCGGCATACACTCAAACTAGTACCTCTAGTGTTACCTCCTTCAAGTGAATGGGTCTGGAGGGGGAGATTTGTGGGGTCCATCCCCGTAAATCAAGGAAGACAATTTTCTTCCTTGATTAGCAGCCCACGTTTCTTTCTTTGATTTATGTCAAATTTGACAGACGTGGAAAGAATATGTAAAACATAGTAGGCGGTGTTCTTCCTATAAAAGGAGAGCTTCGGCTCTCATTTTAATCACCAATCTCAGAGGAAATATATCTGAGAGTTAGAAAGAAAGAGTGAAGTTTCACAGACAGGATATAAGAAATAGTCTATGAGAAAAATAGAGAGTGAACGATATTGTAGTGGGGTGAGAATATCAAAAGAGGATTATCTCTTTTGAGTGTTGTAGTGATTTTTGGAGTATTTTACTCGGACCTACAAAATGTAAAATTTCGTACTATAGTGATATCAGTTGCTCCTTTCGGGGCCGTAATATTTTTCCTTATTAATAGTATTTTTCACGTAAAAATCTTGGTGTCGTTGTTATTCTTTTATTCTTGTTAATTACCGTATCTCGGTGATATATTATTATTCCGCTTTTATTACCGTAAATATTATTTCTGTGGGAATTTATTCCCAACATACAGCTTTGATGTCCCATGACCTGCTAGGTACAATTCTTTAAAGAATAAAAATGGAAGAAGAAAGGTAAAAACAAAGCAAAGATTGACAATATATTTTTTTTGTGGCTCGATGAAAATTATAGTGTCAAAGAAAGAAATAAAGGGTAAAATATGACAGAGGAAGGAATCACCTTTGGGAAATAGCCCTTTCACAAAGACTAGAGTCCAAAATTACAACATCAAAAGATCTTTGGTCGGTTCTACTGTTTCCATCTCCTTGTTTTGCTTTCCTCTTGTGAATAATCATTGAGGTACTATTTAAATGTGTAGTCATTTTTTTTATCTTACTGAAATTATCATCGCAACGTAAAGATATTTCGGTATAATTTATGGGTCATCGATTCGAGTCGTGAAATTAACTATTGGTGCAGTGATACTTGCATCAAGATAGATTGCCTATATCATACTTCCTTAAAATACGATCTTTTTTCAAATTCTGCATAAACGCAAAATGTTTTGTAAACTGGATTGTCCTTTTAAAAAAAAAATTATCGCCCATAGTGTGGCAGCTTAGAGTCCGAAGTGAAGTGCATATTGAACCAAAAAATAGCACAAATATGTTACTTACTGGAGTTGCATGGTGTGACAAAAAGATATGTAACTTGCTCCTTTCTTTTTATTTCTTTAACGATTATGATTTTTGGGCCGACTTGCATGTATTTCGATCATTTAATCAGCACAAACACGTGTACAGAATAGTTGTCTATCATGGTTGAAAAAAATGTCTAATATTTTTCGACTTAAATTTAAACTTTAGTCTTTCATGATTTTCACAAATTACGAGTTTCTCAAGCTTATAGCACATATATAAAGAGGAAGTAAATCGGAACTTGTGGTTGTAGATTACTTGGGGAAGTAAAAGAAAAACAGAGAAGATAATTAAGTGTCCTTCTTATTTTTGTCATTGCTATTGTCATATGAGATATGGGGCAAGAGAATGTCTTTTCTAAGTGAAGTGTAAAGGTCAAAAGTTTTGTGGAAATCTTAACTGACAAACTGACACTCATTGAAATATATAAATGAATGAATACCATGAGTTTTATAAGTTCAGATTGAACAGTATATCATTTATGTTGTCAACAATCAGAAAGGACTCTCAGATATAACTCTGGAAGTTTTTGCTTAAAGAAAGAAGCATAAAATTCTATCAAACCCTCACCTTTCAACTCTGTCTCTCCTTCATTAAATTTAGTAGATATTCTTCTGAGTTCAGATCTCTTCCTACCATTTTATTAAGAACTTAAAATTTTATATACTAATACGGTTCGACCAATATAACTAACCATTAATATTTATATTAGGGTAGACTGTTGTTTACATCATTCCCTTGAGATGCAACCATTCCTCAAACCCTACGCGAATGTAGGATACTTAGTGCACGACTACCCCATCCTCTGATTATCTATGAAGTGACCTGATTGTATAATTATTTTTCTTACACTATTAAATGCTTATAAGTTAAACGCTTTTAATAAATGTATTACGAATAGACCATTCTCACTGAATCATAGAGGCCTAGGAAGTGTAAGTTTCGAAAGAAGAAAAGCCAAAGTGTCAAATCGGGTTATGAAGACAACAAATACAAATTACTACGGAAAAGTAAATCGAAGCACCACAAAACATGAAGGATAAGAACCGAGCATATAATATTGTTTTATTTAAGCTTAGTTTCCCTTGTTAAAGGAACCAACAAAATTCTTTACTTTTTTCTTCTGTCCTTTATCCATCTTTTAGTAGTATAAAATGTTGGAGATATGTGCCAAGGCTATATATTATCACATAGAGATGCCAAGGAGTTCTTCGAAAAACTCGGGAAAAAATCAGTAGCCAGATTTACTAATGGTAATTAAAAAATAATTATAATTTTAAAAGCAATTGAAATTTAATTACTTTTTCATGCAAATATAAAATTTACAAAAATGTACTAAAAATCTACAAAAATTCCAGCATAATATGCTGGAGTTCGAAATGTTTACATATGAGATTTCAGCATAATGTGCTTGAGTTCCAACATAATTTATGCTGAAAGTTTATTTGCAAAAGTTTCATAATCCAGCATATTATGCTGTAACTTTTCGTGTTCAACAAAATAGTGATTATTTTTCGAGACTTTGCAAATACTAACTATTTTTCAATTACCGGTCCGAAACTGGCTAGCCCGTGCTATTTTCACAAAATACTCCTCAATTTAGAACTTCAATAAGATAGCTTTCCGCAAGGAGGAGAAATAATCGAAAAAGTTGCAAAATAAACTTACGAAAACGAACCAACTGGATTTTTTTTTTTTTTTTTTGCAAGACTAGAAATAAATCATATACTACTAACACTCAAGACATACAAATATATTGTTATGAGTTTTTCTATTTTCTTTTTGCGTCATATAAAATTTGTATTAGATTGTGGTTAAACTCATAGTCATAAGATTTTTCGACGTTTCATGTTAAAGCTGGCATATCGGCTATAAAACCTTTTGTTATTAGATTTTCATTTTATATTTGTATGGTTGATAATTTTTCGCATTGAAATGCAAAGAAAAGTTTCAATTGAATGAAGAAATACAGTAAAAATACCACGGTATAGCCAGTTTTCGGACTGGTCATTCAAAAATAGCCAGCGTTTATGAAGTCAGTGAAAAATAGCCATTATTTTACTGCAACAGAGACCGGTCCAGCATAATATACTGGAGTTCGATGCACCTGTGTATAAACTCTATCATATTATATTGGACTGGTATACTTTGTTGACTTCAGTACAATATACTCGAGACTGGAGCACCGGTGCTCTAAACTCCAGTATATTATACTGGACAATTATAATTGTTGGAACTCCAATATATTATGCTGGAGTTCTAGTATACTTATGCTGGAACTCCATCATATTATGGTGGAGTTCAAGCATACTTATGCTGGAACTCCAGTATAATATACTGGCGTATTTTTCGGGTTTTGAACAGTTTTTCACTCAGATTTATCCTTATATGAAAAGTGACTAAATTTCGATTACTTTTAACACTGGGCTATTTTGAACGACCCTAAATCTGGCTATTTTTAAGTGATTTTTACTTACCTATACCATATATCAAACCTTATTACCCTAAATGTGCATAATTTGTTAATTACCCGTTCAATCCACGTTTTACCAATAAATTTTATACCATTCGATTATTAGGCATTAAAAGGGCAGAATATTCCCTAAAAATGGGCTAAATTAACGAGAGAATCTTGGTGTTATTGATTCTACATTATATTCAATTTTTAAAAAGGGAAAAGAGATTTCTCATCTACGTATTTTCCTCTAGAACTACAATTCAAATTCTCGAGAAAAAAAAAGAACAAACAATTCAAAATTTCGAGTTTCAACAACTCAAAGTTGAAAAAATCTGTTCTTCCATATATTTTCCACCATTGATAGCGCCATTAAAAGGCTTGAAAGCTTTGAATTCATATTTGGGTTTTCAAATATCATTATTTGTTTGGATTGGGTGTTGTTGTAAATAATTCGGAATATTTTTAGGAGTTTATATCTCAATTTTGAGGGGTTTTGGTGAAGATTAGACTTGGTTTTGACTGAATTTCAGATTCAAAGATTCGAAGAAGAAGAAGATTCGAAGAAGAAGAAGATTCGAAGAAGAAGAAGAAGAAGAAGAAGAAGAAGAAGAAGAAGAAGAAGAAGAAGAAGAAGAAGAAGAAGAAGAAGAAGAAGAAGAAGAAGAAGAAGAGGAAGAAGAAGAAGAAGAAGAAGAAGAAGAAGAAGAAGAAGAAGAAGAAGAAGAAGAAGAAGAAGAAGAGGAGGAAGAGGAGGAGGAAGAGGAGGAGGAAGAGGAAGAGGAAGAGGAAGAAGAAGAAGAAGAAGAAGAAGAAAATGAAGTGAAGAAGAAGAAGAAGAAGAAAAGAAGAAGAAGAAGAAGAAGAAGAAAAGAAGAAGAATAAGACATATTTCCAGAAATTGTAGATAAATTGTAGAATTATAGATATAATGTAGATAAATTGTAGATGAATTGTAGATTGGAAAAACTATAACTTCTACAACTCTTCTACAATTATGTCGAAAATGCTAATTATGCTACAATTGAAATGAGAATTTGGATATTAAAATTCTATGTATCTATTTTGTAGATATCTTGTAGATAAATTGTAGATTATTTGTATTCTGATTGTAGATGCATTATTTTCTATTTTCATAAATCCAAAATGACTAAAGCTTCTACAAAATCTTCTGCAAAAAACAGTCTACAATTTATCTACAATTTTTCTAATTTGACTATAGTTTGACTACAAAATATCTACAAATTCTGAAAATATGTCTTCTTCTTCTTCTTCTTTTTCGAGTTTCAATCGACCGTGTTAACTAGTAACCTTCAACCACTGCCCTAAAAAAAAGAGGTCAAAGAATTTTGAACTTTTTGCCATTATTATTTTCAGTGAGAATTCAAGCGGCTCGATCAATAATTTTAATATTTTCTTGTAAATCTGAAAATATGATATTCTTCGACGGTAGTGGACAGTTGGAATGATCAACGAGAGGAAGCATAGGAGCATCGTGAGTTATTGAGGTAGTATATTACCTACCTTTTCTCATCGTCAAGAATGTTAAAGACACCAAAAAATGAACAAATTTACATGCCATAAAATGGTAGATCTATTTTTTCGTTGTTAAATCTTTGGTTGATTCATTAATGTTGGATATATTATTGCCACATGCTGCAAGAAAAGGTTCTACTTTCAAAATCTCATTGGCATTAACGAAGAAAAGGAAAGGCGTAAAAAAACATTATTCGTGTAATTTACTCAAAAAAAAAAAAAAATAGTGGCTACATTAAACAACTCTTTTTATCTTTGTTGCATTTTTCGTTGGGACAGTTTTGTGTGTGCTGTGAACAGTTGAGATAAAAGGAAAGAGAAAGTGGGAAGATACAATCCTATAATTATGCCTAATATAAATGAACCCTTAATTATATCCCTAATTTGAATTATGGTATATAAATGGTAATTTGGTATGCTTAAATGTAATAAACACAAACCTTAAACATTGAGGGTAATAAGGCTTGATATATGGTATAGGTAGGTAAAAATCCCCTTTTTTGATGTCTCCCAGAAATACATGAGTAGAGTAAATGGGTTATCATGGGCTAATTGGCAGGACTTGGGTCTAGAAAATAGAAAGAAAAATGACATTGTATAACCACTGTAAAAATAACAGTTGAACATATATATATAATTTGTATATCTTTGTTTTGGGCACAGGCTAGATAATAGAGAGAACTTCATATATAGCACGTCCAGCAAAATAATTTTCATCCGGTAACACACAAATTGACTCATACAAGTCATAGCCTAAAAGTAAAGAAAGAATTACAGCCCATATCACTTGACCTAATAGCCCAACCAAAAATGGCCCACATTTGAAGCTCTTACCGTATATAGCCCATGTTGTACATAAGTTGAAAGAAACTTTTCAGCCTTTAGCCCAATATTAAAGACACGCTTTTAGGGTTTTTATTATTTTTCTTCTTTCTTCATTCCCTTCTCTCTCTCTCACCACCTCTCACATCTTTCTCTCTAACTCACATAGATCCCTCATCCTCTTTTAACCTAGCCCCCTATTTCACTTCCTTTACCCCCCACGCAGTTCTGCCATTAATAGCTCGAAGAAAGACTCTGTCGTCCATGGTGGCAAGCAGAAGAACGAAGAAGATTTTTGAAAGATACATGAAAATACACATGAATCTAAAAATAAATAGCTCTCAAACTTGATTTTCACCAATAAACAACAACTAATTTTGGAGAATTTTGAAGTTTGAAGTTAATTTTGGAAGATTCTGGAGTTTGAAGTTTGAAGTTCTCGAAAATCATAACTATGTAGCAGGTTGTATCGACAATGTATAATAGTGTATAATTGTGTATATGGATATACAGACACCTCTTATACACTACTATACATGTTTATAAAAGTTATATAGTATTGTATAATTGTCTATATTTGTGTATAATATTTCACAAATACATATTTTTTCAGTTTATAAGGATGTATATACATTGTTAGCGTGTAAGAGGTCTCTGCAGATGTTTGACACTTCCTTCTCTTCTTCTTTTTCGGGTATGTGCTATATGAAATAAATTTGTATGCGTTGGAGGAATTCTACAATTCATTTGTGATGACCCAAAGGGTCATCACCTATTTTCTCTCTCCTTCTGTGCTTTCGAGGCCTTGAAAACCTCATTTTTACTTGCCTCAATTTGTGTTCGCAGTCTGGACGCGTAGATGGAAAGCTTAAATATAAATTCTATGTAAAAATTGATGAATTATAATATTAATATGATTAAAGTTGACTTTGGTCAACATCTTGGATAAATGGACCCGGACCCATGATTTGAACATCCCGGAAGGTCCGTAGAAAAATATGGGACTTGGGCGTATAACCGGAATCGAAATCCGAGGTCCCGAGCCCAAGAAATGAATTTTTAAGGGAAATTGTTTTTCTAAAATTAATATGAAAATTTGAAATGAAAATGGATTAGATAGTGTTGGTATCGGACCCGTATTTTGGTACTGGTTTTTTGGCACATGTCTTATATGTGGTTTAAGAGCTTCCTATGAATTTGGTTGAAATCGGAAGTCATTTGACGTGTTTCGGACATAAATATCTAAAAATGAAAGTTTATGAAGTTTGAAGAAAAAGTGATGATTTTGAGGTTTGATTCCTTGTTCTTGATGTTATTTTGGCGATTTGATCGCATGGTTAAGTTCGTGTGAGATTGTTGGGTTAGTGTGTGTGTTTGGTTAGGAGCCTCGAGGGCTCGGGAGTATTTTGGAGGTGGTTCGGGGTGTTTTGAACTTAGTAAAAAGTTGTAGAAATGTTCAGTTCTGATATCTGGTGTGTTGTTCTATGCGATGGCATAGGAGCTTCTGCGATCGCATAATTTAAATCTTGAAGTGCCCAGTTTTGTTCTATGTGATCGCATAGTAGACTCTGTGATCGCGTACCGCAGCCAATTCCTTATATGCGATCGCACACTTCCCTCCCGCGATCGCATAGTGCTAGCGTGAGAAGCCCTCCATTTTCCTCTATGCGATCGCACAGACTAACTCGCGATCACAGTGAACATTTTACCCTTCCTCTATGTGATCACATTGCCTTATCCGCGATCGCATAGACCAATTTTGCCTAGTGATTTTTTTTAAGTTTTCAGAAATAGTAGCTACGGGTCTCATTCAAAAACACACGAGCTCTCTTCTTCCTTAGCACTTAGGAGTCCATTGAAGCCCCCATTCTTAAAGACCACTTGGGTAAGTAAATTCCCACTTGTTTCCTTCATTTATCCTTCATCATTCATCAATTTCTAGGCTCAAATCATGTAATCTAGGGTTGAAATTGGGGGAAATGGATAGTGTTAAGGCTTTTCGATTTTCTTTGATTTAGTCCTCGTTTTGGGGTCAAATTTAAAAATAAATTATATATTCGTGCTTGTGGGTGAATGGGTGATATGAAATTAGTCCGAACCTCGTGTTTTGACCAAATGAGCCCGGGGTCGATTTTGGAATCTTTGGAAGAAAGGCTGGGAATCTATATTTAGACATTGGGTTTGATTTGTTTAGCTATTATTAATACTATAAAGTCATTATTTCATAGATTTGATTGAGTTGGAGCCGAATTCAAAAGGAAAGCAGTCGTTGTGGATTGATTTAGCCGTAGAAGTTGAGGTAAGTGTTTGGTCTAACTTTGGCTTGAGGGAATAGGAGTAGAGTCTTGTTTGTTAAATTGCTATTTTCCGAGTACGGTGTATAGGCATGGTGACGAGTATCTATATACTGGTGTCGAGCATGATCGTGAGTCATAAATTGCTAAATTATCAAATTCTAAATTGTTGTTTACGAGGACTTGGTTAAAAATCATTACCACTGAGCCAGTAGACATTGAATAAGTTTGGTTATAGCTGGATCTCCCTTGCCGAGGTAGTTCTATTTTATATATTATCTTGTTCCCTTGCTGGGATAGTATATTATAACATCTTTCTCCCTTGTCGGGATCATTTTATGTATTGTGTTGAAAAAAATGGGATCGTATGGCACGCCGACCACGAGATATTATGAAATGGGATTGTGTATCATGCCGACCACGGGATATTATGAAATGGGATCGTGTGGAATACCGACCTCGAGATATTATGAAATGGGATTGTGTGGCACGCCGACCACGAGATATTATGAAATAGGATTGAGTGGTACACCTACCACATAATATTATGAAATGGAATTGAGTGGTACGCCTACCACGTGATATTATGAAATGGGATTGAGTGGTACTCCTACCACGTGATATTATGAAGTGGGATCGAGTGGTACGCCTACCACGTGATATTATGAAATGGGATCGAGTGGTATGCCTACCACGTGTTATAAGAAAATGGGATCGTGTTGCACGCCTGCAATGAGAGGAAATTGAAACAAGTGAAAGTGGTTTGTTTTTCCTTTATTCTGTGTTAGAAGAAATCAGATGTAGATTCTTTGTTATTCCTGATATTCTATTTTAACTGCCCCCATAAGAATGTTCCCCCTTCCAGCTTTAATTGTTTAGTTTCCGCTATTATTTTGTTGTACTTACGTATATATATATATATATATATATATATATATATATATATATATATATATATATATATATATATATATATATATATACTACACGTTGCTCTGGTAGTCTGGTCTAGCCTCGTCACTACTTCGCCGGGGTTAGGCTAGGCACTTACCAGCACATGGGGTCAGTTGTGCTGATGCTACACTCTGTGCATCTTTTTGCACAGATCCAGGTGTTGGAGAAGCATTTGAGTAGCAATAGAATTTTGGGAGCGAGCTTTCAGTCCGGGGGCATTCGAGGTAACCTTGCTGACGTCCGCATGCCCGGAGTCCCTTTCTATTTTATTCAGTTTGTTATCATTTGTACCGAAGCATACAGTCTTATGTTTTATTCAAACCTTGTATATAGTATTCTCTAGATGTTTGTGAGTATTGTGACACCAGTCTTGTGTAGAGAATTTTGTTAAACTTCTGCATTTCTTTCATTTAATCATATTTGAGACTTCCACTTATTTATTAAAAGCTTTATTATTCTTAATATTGTCAAGGTTCGCTAAAAGAGGTAGTTTTAATTGGCTTGCATAGATCCTATTAGTAGGTGCCATCACGATTCCCGAGGGTGGGAAATTTGGGTCGTGACAAGTTGGTATCAGAGCATTAGGTTACATAGGTCTCACAACTCATGGACAAACTTGGTAGAGTCTGAGGGATCGGTACAGAGACGTCTGTATTTATCCCAGGAGACTACAAAGTTAGGAAAGTTCCACATTTGTTCTTTCTTGTTGTGTGGTTCTATTTCTCAAGTACCGATTGAATTTCTACTCTGTCCCTCCGCCAGATGGTGAGAACACGTGCTTCCTCTTCTATCGTGCAGCAGTCTAAGCCCCTAGCAGCAGCTCCAGTGGCGGAGCCTAAAGTTGATTTGGAGGAGGAGGTTCTAGTCCCAGCAGTCCCGGTGGGCCCAGCTCAGGTCCCAGAGGGGTTCATTGCCATCCTAGTTCTTTAGGATGCTATAGTCGATTGGTAGGCTTCAAGGAGAGTGTCATTCGAGCGGGTTTACTTCCAGGAGTTCAGCCAGCGGTGGCAGATCAGCTGGGTATAGTGGCTCAGGTCGGGAGTGAGATCACTTTTCAGGAGGCAGCCAATTTGGGCCGTAGAGTTGAGGTGGCCCTTCCATAGGGAGGCGGCCATAGGTCGGATAAGAGGCCCCGTCATACAGGCAAATTTAGTGGTACCTCGTCTGGAGGTAGAGGTACTTATGGTAGAGTCCATCCTCCTAGGCCCTTTCAGTCAGCTCCCCATGTCACTCAGGTGGTCATTCAGGTCGACAGGGTCAGCCTCAGTTCCCTCAGTTACAGCATTCGTGTAGATGTTATGAGTATGGTCACAACAGGAGGGGTTGCCCGAGGTTGAGGGGTGCTCACCCGCAGTAGATGAGGTCTTGCCATGCTTATGTTGATCCGAGGAACATTGTCAGGTTTTGCCCTTGAGTTTTAAGCGGCTCTCGGCATCAGAGTTCTCATGTTATTATTCAGGCACTTGAAGTTCCACAGCCTGCCCAGCCAGCTAGAGGAGGTGGCAGAGGTGTTAGAGGTGAAGGTAGAGGTCTTAGAAGTGGAGTTCCTCACTTATTTAATTAATCATTTCGAGCTTCTGAGGCCTTAAAAACCTCATTCTATATTGCCTCGATTTATGTGCACAATCCGAGCATGTAGCCGGAAAGATTTTGTGATAGAAAATATGAATTCTATGAGAAATTTGGATAAAAATGATATTAATATTGATATGGTTGACTTCGGTCAACATTTTTGGTAAACGGATCCGGACCCGAGATTGGATGGTCCCGAGAGGTCCGTAGGAAAATATGGGACTTGGACATGCGTCCGGAGTCGAATTTTGAGGCCTAGAGCCCAAGTTATGAATTTTTCTATGAAATTGTTTTTGATGTAATTGTTAAAGGAAATGAATTAATTGACCTTGGTATCGGGCTCGTATTTTGGTTCCGACGCCGGTACAAGTCTTAAATATTATATATGTGATTTCTGTAAAGTTTGGTGACATTTGGATGTCGTTTGAGATGTTTTGGACCTTGAGTCCCAAATTTGAAAGTTTTGAAAACCAAAGGTATGAAAATCATGAATTTGAGGCTTGATTTGATGAAAACGAGGTGATATTGGCGATGTGATCGCACGAACAAGTTCATAATGTGTTTTTGAGGTTGAGTACATGTTTGGTTTGGAGCCCGGGGGGCTCGGGTAAAGATTTGATAGGCCGTTGGATTAAATTCTGAAATGTTGCACTGCTGGTTTTTCACCCAGCTGTTGGCTTCGCAATTGCGAAGTATTTCTCGCAATTGCGAAGGGGCAGTACAAGGTAGGGCTCGCAAATGCGAACCCTGATCACAAATGCGAAGCCCCATTGACCCAACCTTGTTCGCAAATGCGAACAATTGTTCGCAAATGCGAAAGTCCCCAGGGCCTGCCTATGTTCGCAAATGCGAACAAAGTTCGCAAATGCGAACATTCCCTATACTGCCTTGGTTCGCAAATGCGAACCATTGTTCGCAAATGCGAACACTGCCCTATACAGCCTGTGTTCGCAAATGCGAACATTAGTTCGCAAATGCGAACATCCCTTTGTCTGCCAGTGTTCGCAAATGCGAACAAATGTTCGCAAATGCGAACTTCCCAGCCTTAGCTTATTTTTCAAACTCCGGAAATTGGTCGGGGTTCGCAATTGCGAACCCATGTTCGCAAATGCGAACACAGAGACCTGTAAAACACGATTTTAAGTTCATTTCTTCACTTTTTACGAAACAAAAACACCCATTTGCGATTCTTCACGGATTCCTTCTTCATCAAAACAATTGTAAGTCACTTTTTACTTAATTCTTTCAATTCCTAACATCATTAAACATGTTTTTCATTAGACCTCGAATTGAGGTCCGATTTTGGACCTCGAATTGAGGTCCGATTTTGAAACAAATCATATACATTAACTCGTGGGGGAATGGGTAACCGGATTTTGGTCCTAACCCCGAGTTCCGACCATGTGGGCCCGGGGTTGAAATTCACTATTTCGGGAAGAATATTGTAAAAGTTGTATTTGGTCTTAAGAATTAGTTTGTTGAGTAGTATTGATGATATTAAATCAATTGTGTATAGATACGATTGGATTGGAGCCAAATTTGAAAGAAAAAGACATTTCCACGGATTGAATTGTTCATAAGCGTTCGAGGTAAGTGTTTGTTCTATCCTAGCTTGAGGGAATAGGATTATGTGTTATGTGTTATGTGATCGAGTGCGGTGTATGGGCTGTGGTGACGAGCATCCATACACCGGCGTCTAGTATGACCGTGAGTCGTTGGAAAATGATTATTTTGAGATATATTACAGATGAATTGTTATTGTTCTCCCTTGTCGGGACTTGTTGTGAAGATGATTATTGATTGCCCTTGTTGGGACGGTTTATGAATTACTGTTTCTTTCTTTGCCCTTAACTGTGATTGTTATTTGGGTGAGGAAGAGTGATAATGCACGAAGGGTGATGCCGTGCCATGTTTATTTATTTATGCACGAAGGTTAATGTCGTGCCATGTTTTATTGATTATGCACGAAGGATCATGTCGTGCCCTGTTATTGAACCATGTACGAAGGATCATGCCGTACTATGGATGTGAGGATGAGAGTAAAATCACGAAGGGTGATGCCGTGTACTTTATTTGCTTATTTGGTGAGGATGAGAGTAAAAGCACGAAGGGTGATGTCGTGCAACTGCTTGCTATTCCTTGACTTGATATTACTTGTGTTTACATTATACTTTGTTTTTCCTTGTGAATTTATTAACTGTGGTTAATTGTTGAATTCTTTGAGATATTCCTTATTGTGTTAATACCTGGTTATTTCTTGTTATTCTGTGGTATACATATATATTGAATTGCACAGGTTTATGTGGGTGTCTGGTCCTAGGCTTGTCACTACTTCGCCGGGATAGGCCAGGCACTTACCAGCACATGGGGTCGGTTGTGCTGATACTACACTTCTGTGTGTTTTTGCACAGGTCCAGGTTACGATCAGGAGCAGCAGCAGTAATTCGATTGTGTGGGAGTTGATCACATTTGAGACCAAGGTAGCTTGCAGACGTCCGCAGGCCCGGCGTCTCTCTCTTTATTTATGTTACTAGCTGTAGTCTCTTTGTTCCGAGACAAACAGAATTATGTTATATTTCTTTCAAACTCTTATGTGTAGTATTCGGTAGTAGTTCGTGAGTTGGTGACTCCACGTCTTGGGTAGAGGATTTCAGTATGATTTTCATCTTGTAATTAGTTATTTCTATTTCGATAAAGTATTCCGCATTTATTTAATTAAAATTGTGTTAAAAAACAGGATAGTATGAATACAGTGGCTTGCCTAGCTACCACGAGTAGGCGCCATCACGATCCCGATGTCGGGGGAAAATCCGGGTCGTGACAAGTTGGTATCGAGCTCTAGGTTACATAGGTCTCACCACTCACGAACAAGCTTAGTAGAGTTTGAGAGGTAGGTACGGAGACGTCCGTACTTGTCCTCCAGAGTCTATTGAGTTAGGAAAGAGTCTCTCATTTGTTCTTTCTTGTCGTGCGACTTGTTCCTCAATTACTGATTGAATTTCTATTCTGTCCTTTCGCAGATGGTGAGGACACGCGCTTCTTCGTCCGCTGACCAGCAGCCCGAGCCCCAGGCAGCTCCCGTGAGGGGCAGGGGCCAAGGCCGTATCGGAGGCCGTGGTAGGGGTAGAGCTCAGCCCCAGGCAGCTACCCCAGAGGTGGAGCCTCATATTGAGATTGACGAGGAGGTTCCGGTTCCAGCAGCTCCAGTGGGCCCAGCTCAGGTCTCAGGAGAGGCTTTATTTACCCCGGATCTCCGGGATGCTGTGGTCAGAATAGCGGGATTTATGGACAACATTGCTAGAGCGGGTTTATTATCAGTTGCACCAGCCGCTTCTCAGGCTGGAGGAGGGGCCCGGACTCCTATTGCTCGTACTCCGGAGCTAGTAGCTCCTCAGCCTCAGGCACCAGTGGTTCAGCCAGCTGTGGCCACTCAGTCAGGTACCATAGCTCATGCAGGTGATGGAGCGGCCATGACTTCCGATTCGTTATGGAGGCTTGATCGGTTCTCCAAGCTATTTACCACTACATTCAGTGGAACCACATTAGAGGATCCTCAGGACTTCTTATTTAGTTGCCATGAGATTCTCAAGACTATGGGGATCGTGGATACAAATGGAGTTGACTTCTGTACATTCAGGCTTGCAGGATCCGCCAAGACTTGGTGGAGAGATTATTGCTTGACTCGACCAGCAGGGTCCCCAGCTTTATCATGGGATCGGTTTGCGGAACTATTTATGGAGAAGTTTCTCCCTGCTACTCAGCGGGATGTACTTCGGAGGCAGTTTGAGCGCCTCCATCAGGGCACTATGACAGTTACACGGTATGAGACGAGATTTGTCGATTTGGCTCGTCATGCAGTGGTGATACTTCCCACGGAGCGGGAGAGGGTCCGCATGTTTATAGATGGGCTTAATCAGCCAATTAGACTCCAGATGGCTATGGGCGTGGGGAGTGACATATCATTTCAGAAGGCAGCCAATGCAGCACGCAGAGTTGAGATGGCTCTCGCTAGAGGAGGCGGTTATTCTTCGGATAAGAGGCCTCGTCATTCGGGTAGGTTTGGTGCTTCTTCCTCTGGTAGCAGAGAATCCTTTGATAGAGGCCAGTCCTCCAGGCCTTTTCATTCCGCCCTTCAGGCTTCACAGGGTGGACCAGGTGATCGTTGTTTTCGGGGGCATTATTCGGACCAGCCTCCTATTAATGCTCAGCCTCTTCAGAGTGTTCGTGGAGGCCATCAAGTCATCAGGGCCAACAGCCCTATCAGTTTAAGAGTTGCTACGGTTGTGGTGACCTAGGTCATTTTATCAGGTATTGCCCTTTAGCAGCGGGCAACTCTCAGCAGCGAGGTCCTCGTCCTATGATTCAGGCCCCAGCTGACCCTCAGCCTGCCCAGCCAGCCACAGGCGGGGGTAGAGATTATAGAGGTGGAGGTCGAGACCGTAGAGGTGGAGACCGTCCAGCTAGAGGTAGAGGTCAGCCAGTTGATGACCGTCCTAGAGATGTAGCTCAGAGGGGAGGTGCTGATCCCCGATTCTATGCTTTACCAGTCAGGCCAGAGGCGGAGGCATCGGATGCCGTGATTACAGGTACCATTCTCGTTGTGGCAGAGGTGCTTCAGTATTATTTGACCTAAGGTCTACATATTCCTATGTGTCTTCCTACTTCGCACCGTATTTGGCCGTGCCCAGCTATGCTCTGGATATTCCAGTTTATGTGGCTACACCGGTGGGTGACTCCATTGTAGTCGATCGGGTGCATCGTTCGTGCGTAGTTATATTTGGGGGTCTTGAGACCCGTGTTGATCTGTAGCTCTTGGATATGGTAGATTTTGATGTCATATTGGGGATGGACTGGTTGTCCCCATACCATGCTATTCTTGATTGCCATGCTAAGACGGTGACCTTAGCCTTACCAGAATCACCCCGATTAGAGTGGAAGGGTACCTCAAGCCACTCCGTTCGCACTGTTATTTCTTATGTTAAGGCTCGACGCATGGTCGAGAAGGGTGTCTAGCTTATCTGGCTTATGTTCGTGATTCCAGCGCAGAGGTTCCTTCCATTGATTCAGTCCCTATTGCACGGGAGTTTCCTGAGGTTTTTCCTTCAGAACTGCCGGGCATGCCACCCGACAGGGATATTGATTTCTGTATTGATCTGGCACCGGGCACTCGGCCCATCTCTATTCCACCCTATCGTATGGCCCCGCCGGAGTTAAAGGAGTTGAAAGATCAGTTGCAGGACCTTCTTGAGAAGGGTTTTATCAGGCCCAGTGTTTCCCCCCGGGGAGCACCTATATTATTTGTAAAGAAGAAGGATGGCTCGATGCGGATGTGTATTGATTACCGGCAGTTAAACAAGGTGACTATCAAAAATAAATATCCACTGTCGAGGATTGATGATTTGTTTGACCAGCTCCAGGGAGCGAGGGTATTCTCTAAGATAGACTTGAGGTCAGGCTACCATCAGCTGAAGATCAGGGCGGCTGACATTCCTAAGAGAGCCTTTCGCTCTAGATATGGGCATTATGAGTTCTTGGTCATGTCCTTCGGGTTGACCAATGCCCCAGCAGCATTCATGGAGTTGATGAATCGGGTATTCAGGCCTTACTTAGATCTGTTCGTGATAGTCTTTATAGATGACATCCTAGTGTACTCCCGCAGCCGGGAAGAGCACGAGCAGCACCTCAGAGTGGTTCTTCGGACTACGAAAGATAACCAGCCTATATGCCAAATTTTCTAAATGTGAGTTCGGGTTGAGTTCGGTAGCATTTCCGGGTCACATTGTATCGGTGGAAGGTATTCAGAGGTAGACCCAAAGAATATTGAGGCGGTCCAGAATTGGCCTCGACCAGCTTCGGTGACCGAGATCCGGAGTTTCTTGGGATTAGCCAGGTTACTACCGTCGTTTTGTAGAGGGCTTTTCTTCTATTGCGGCCCCGATGACCGGGTTGACCTAGAAGGGTGTCCAATTCCAGGTGGTTGAGAGGAGTGTGAGGCGAGCTTTCGAAGCTCGAGACGGCCTTGACCACCGCACCGATGTTGATACTACCTACGAGTACGGGGCCTTATACGGTTTATTGTGACGCATCTCGTACGGGGCTTGGAGCGGTATTGATGTAGGATGGTAAGGTTATCGCTTATGCTTCGAGGCAGTTAAAGATACATGAGAAGAATTATCCGGTTCATGATCTTGAGTTAGCAGCAGTGGTTCATGCCTTAAAGATCCTGGAGGCATTATCTATATGGTGTGACATGTGAGGTGTACACTGAGCACAAAAGCTTACAATACTTGTTCAAGCAGAAGGAGTTGAATCTACAACAGCGGAGATGGTTAGAGTTGCTAAAAGACTATGATGTTACTATCTTATATCACCCAGGTAAGGCCAATGTGGTGGCCGATGCTTTGAGTAGAAAGTATGCCAGCATGGGTAGTCTTGCATACATTCCGGTCAGTCAGAGACCATTAGCACTAGATGTCCAGGCCTTAGCCAATCGACTCGTGAGATTAGACATTTCTGAACCTAGCAGGGTGTTAGCTTGCACGGTCGCTCGTTCTTCTTTATTAGAGCGTATCCGTGAGAGGCAATTTGATGATCCTCATTTGCGTGAGTTGAGAGATACGGTACAGCGGGGAGGTGCCACACAGGTAAATCTAGATGATGATGGGGTATTGAAATTGCAGGGTCGAGTTTGTGTGCCCAATGTCGAAGGGATTCGAGAGTTGATCTTAGCAGAGGCCCACAGTTCGCGGTATTCTATTCACCCATGCGCCGCGAAGATGTACCAGGACTTACGGCAGCACTATTGGTGGCGCAGAATGAAGAAAGATATCGTTGCGTATGTCGCTCGGTGTCTAAATTTTCAGCAGGTGAAATATGAGCACCAGAGACCTGGTGGTGTATTCCAGAGGATTGAAATTCCCGAGTGGAAATGGGAGCGTATCACTATGGACTTCGTTATTGGACTTCCTTTGACTCGGAGGAAATTTGATGCTATTTGGGTCATTGTTGATAGGTTGACCAAATCAGCACACTTTATTCCAGTATCTGTCTCCTACTCGTCGGAGAGGTTAGCGGAGGTTTACATTAGGGAGATTGTTCGTCTCCATGGAGTGCCGGTATCTATTATCTCTGATCGGGGTACGCAGTTTACCTCGCGGTTCTGGAGAGCGGTCCAGCAGGAGTTAGGTACCCAGGTTCAGTTGAGTACAACATTTCATCCTCAGACGGATGGCCAGTCCGAGAGAACTATTCAGATTCTTGAGGACATGATTCGAGCCTGTGTTATTGATTTCGGAGGCTCGTGGGACCAGTTTCTACCATTAGCAGAGTTCGCCTACAATAACAGTTACCAATCTAGCATCCGGATGGCTCCGTATGAGGCGTTGTATGGTAGGCGATGTCGATCACCAGTTGGATGGTTTGAACCGGGAGAGGCTCGGTTGTTGGGTACAGACTTAGTCCAGGAGGCCTTGGATAAGGTCAAGACTATTCAGGAGAGATTGCGTTCAGCTCAGTCCAGGCAGAAGACTTATGCGGATCGTAAAGTTCGAGATGTGGATTTCATGGTTGGTGAACGAGTATTGCTCCGAGTGTCGCCTATGAAAGGTGTGATGAGGTTCGGGAAGAAGGGCAAGCTCAGCCCTAGGTATATTGGTCCATTTGAGATTCTAGACAGAGTGGGAGGGGTGGCTTACAATTAGCTTTGCCGCCTAGCTTATCAGCCGTGCATCCAGTTTTTCACGTATCTATGCTTCGGAGATACCACGGCGATCCCACTCATGTGTTAGATTTCAGTACTATCCAATTGGACAATGATCTATCTTACGAGGAGGAGCCGGTGGCTATTCTAGACCGGCAGGTTCGACAGTTGAGGTCGAAGAATTTTCCTTCTGTGCGAGTTTAGTGGAGGGGACAGCTTCCTGAGGCATCGACCTAGGAGTCCGAATCTGACATGCCGAGCCAATATCCTCATTTATTCCATGACTCGAGTACTTCTTTCTTTTGTCCGTTCGAGGACGAACGGTTGTTTTAGAGGTGGAGATTGTGACGACCCAAAGGGTCATCACCTATTTAATTAATCATTTCAAGCTTCTGAGGCCTTGAAAACTTCATTCTATGTTGCCTCGATTTACGTGCACAATCCGAGCATGTAGCCGGAAAGATTTTGTGATAGAAAATATGAATTCTATGAGAAATTTGGATAAAAATGATATTAATATTGATATGGTTGACTTCGGTCAACATTTTTGGTAAACGGATCCGGACCCGAGATTGGATAGTCACGAGAGGTCCGTAGGAAAATATGGGACTTGGACATGCGTCCGGACTCGAATTCTGAGGCCTAGAGCCCAAGTTATGAATTTTTCTATGAAATTGTTTTTGATGTAATTGTTAAAGGAAATGAATTAATTGACCTTGGTATCGGGCTCGTATTTTGGTTCCGACGCCCGGTACAAGTCTTAAATATTATATATGTGATTTCTGTAAAGTTTGGTGACATTTGGATGTCGTTTGAGATGTTTTGGACCTTGAGTCCCAAGCTTGAAAGTTTTGAAAACCAAAGGTATGAAAATCATGAATTTGAGGCTTGATTTGATGAAAACGAGGTGATATTGGCGATGTGATCGCACGAACAAGTTCATAATGTGTTTTTGAGGTTGAGTACATGTTTGGTTTGGAGCCCGGGGGCTCGGGTAAAGATTTGATAGGCCGTTGGATTAAATTCGAAAATGTTGCACTGCTGGTTTTTCACCCAGCTGTTGGCTTCGCAATTGCGAAGTATTTCTCGCAATTGCGAAGGGGGCAGTACAAGGCAGGGCTCGCAAATGCGAACCCCTGATCGCAAATGCGAAGCCCCATTGACCCGGCCTTGTTCGCAAATGCGAACAATTGTTCGCAAATGCGAAAGTCCCCAGGGCCTGCCTATGTTCGCAAATGCGAACAAAAGTTCGCAAATGCGAACATTCCCTATATTGCCTTGGTTCGCAAATGCGAACCATTGTTCGCAAATGCGAACACTGCCCTATACAGTCTATGTTCGCAAATGCGTACATTAGTTCGCAAATGCGAACAGTCCCTTTGTCTGCCAGTGTTCGCAAATGCGAACAAATGTTCGCAAATGCGAACTTCCCAGCCTTAGCTTATTTTTTAAACTCCAGAAATTGGTCGGGGTTCGCAATTGTGAACCCATGTTCGCAAATGCGAACACAGAGACCTGTAAAACATGATTTTAAGTTCATTTCTTCACTTTTTACGAAACAAAAACACCCATTTGCGATTCTTCACGGATTCCTTCTTCATCAAAACAATTGTAAGTCACTTTTTACTTAATTCTTTCAATTCCTAACATCATTAAACATGTTTTTCATTAGAAATCAAAGGTTTTCATGGTAGAATTCTTGTTTTTGTTAGAAAATAGGATTTTTCATAAATTGGGAAATTGGACCTCGAATTGAGGTCCGATTTTGAAACAAATCATATACATGAACTCGTGGGGGAATGGGTAACCGGATTTTTGTCCTAACCCCGAGTTCCGACCATGTGGGCCCGAGGTTGAAATTCACTATTTCGGGCAGAATGTTGTAAAAGTTGTATTTGGTCTTAAGAATTAGTTTGTTAAGTAGTATTGATGATATTAAATCAATTGTGTATAGATACGATTGGATTGGAGCCAAATTTGAAAGAAAAAGACATTTCCACGGATTGAATTGTTCATAAGCGTTCGAGGTAAGTGTTTGTTCTATCCTAGCTTGAGGGGATAGGATTATGTGTTATGTGTTATGTGATCGAGTGCGGTGTATGGGTTGTGGTGACGAGCATCCATACACTGGCGTCTAGTATGACCGTGAGTCGTTGGAAAATGATTATTTTGAGATATATTACAGATGAATTGTTATTGTTCTCCCTTGTCGGGACTTGTTGTGAAGATGATTATTGATTGCCCTTGTTGGGACAGTTTATGAATTATTGCTTCTTTCTTTGCCCTTAACTGTGATTGTTATTTGGGTGAGGAAGAGTGATAATGCACGAAGGGTGATGTCGTGCCATGTTTATTTATTTATGCACGAAGGTTAATGTTGTGCCATGTTTTATTGATTATGCACGAAGGATCATGCCGTGCCCTGTTATTGAACCATGTACGAAGGATCATGCCGTACTATGGATGTGAGGATGAGAGTAAAATCACGAAGGGTGATGCCGTGTACTTTATTTGCTTATTTAGTGAGGATGAGAGTAAAAGCACGAAGGGTGATGCCGTGCAACTGCTTGCTATTCCTTGACTTGATATTACTTGTGTTTACATTATACTTTGTTTTTCCTTGTGAATTTATTAATTGTGGTTAATTGTTGAATTCTTTGAGATATTCCTTATTGTGTTAATACCTGGTTATTTCTTGTTATTCTGTGGTATACATATATATTGAATTGCACAGGTTTATGTGGGTGTCTGGTCCTAGGCTTGTCACTACTTCGCCGGGGTTAGGCTAGATACTTACCAGCACATGGGGTCGGTTGTGCTGATACTACACTTCGTGCATTTTTGCATAGGTCCAGGTTTTGAACAGCAACAACAGTAGTACTATGGGAGCAGGATTTTATTATCATGAGACTGAGGTAGCCTTGCAGGCTTCCGCAGGCCTGGCGTCTCTCTCTTTATTTATGTTACTAGCTGTAGTCTCTTTGTTCCGAGACAAACAGAATTATGTTATATTTCTTTCAAACTCTTATGTGTAGTATTCGGTAGTAGTTCGTGAGTTGGTGACTCCACGTCTTGGGTAGAGGATTTCAGTATGATTTTCATCTTGTAATTAGTTATTTCTATTTCGATAAAGTATTCCGCATTTATTTAATTAAAATTGTGTTAAAAAACAGGATAGTATGAATACAGTGGCTTGCCTAGCTACCACGAGTAGGCGCTATCCCGATCCCGATGTCGGGGGAAAATCCGGGTCGTGACAGCCAGAGGCTGAGTCTTCAGGTGCAGACATTACAGGTACCATTCTGATTTGTATTAGAGATGCTTCAGTGCTATTTGACTCTGGGTCTATGTATTCATATGTGTCATCCTATTTTGCACCCTACCTGGTTATGCCTAGTGATGCTTTGGGTATTCATGTCTATGTATCTACATCGGTGGATGATTCTATAATGGTCGACCGAGTTCGTCATTCGTGTGTGTTAGTGTTTGAGGTTCTTGAGACCCATGTTGATTTATTGCTCTTAGACATGGTGGATTTCGACATTATATTAGGAATGAATTAGTTGTCCCCGTATCATGCTATCTTGGATTGTCACGCCAAGACCATGACCTTGGCTTCACCAGATTTGCCCCATTTGGAGTAGAGGGGGACCCCATGACATACTACCCGCAGTGCTATTTCATATGTTATGGCTCGATACGTGGTCTAGAAGTGTTATATCCGGGGACTCAGTCCATTTCTATTCCACCGTATCGTATGGCCCCGTTAACGGATCAGTTGTAGGATGCTTGAAAAGGGTTTCATTAGACTCAACATTACGCCTTAGGGTGTGCCGGTGTCATTTATGGAGAAAAAGGATGGTTCGATGAGTATGTGCATTCATTATCGGCAATCGAACAAAGGTATGATAGAGGATAAGTATCCGTTGTCAAGTATTGACGATTTGTTCGACCAGATTCAAGGTGCGAAGGTGTTTTCAAAGATAGACTTGAGATCTGGTTACCACCAGTTAAGGATTAGGGCATCTGATGTCCCTAAGACAGCACTTCGCACTCGGTATGGGCATTATGAGTTTGCGGTCATGTCATTGGGTTGACCAATGCTCCAACAACATTTATGGAGTTGATGAACTGAGTGTTCAGGCCTTATTTGGACCTATTCGTGATAGTATTCATTGATGATACTTTGATACACTCCCACAACCAGGAGGAGCACGAGTAGCACCTCGGGAGTGGTTCTTCAGACTCTGAAGGATAGTCAGTTATATGCTAAGTTTTCGAAGTGTAAGTTCTAGTTGAATTCGGTTGCATTTCTTGTTCACATTATATCAGCAGAGGGTATTCAAGTGGACCCCAAGAAGATTGAGGCAGTCAAGAACTGGCCTCCACCAGCATCAGCTACAGAAATTTGGAGTTTCTTGGGGTTAGCAGGTTACTACCATCGGTTCGTGGAGGGGTTTTCACCTATTGCAGCCATGATAACCAGGTTGACCTGGAAGGGTGCACAGTTTAGATGGTCAGATGAGTGTGAGGCGAGCTTTCAGAAGCTCGAGACAGCTCTGACGGCACCGGTATTGGTTTTGCCCACAGGTTTAAGGTCTTATATAGTCTATTATGATGCTTCCCGTATTGGGCTTGGTGCAGTATTAATGCAGGATGGTAGATTCATCCCCTATGTTTCAAGGCAGTTGAAGATCCACGAGAAGAATTATCCGGTTCATGATCTAGAGTTGGCAGCCTTTGTTCATGCTTTGAAGATTTGGAGGCATTACTTGTATGGTGTGACGTGTAAGGTGTACACTAATCGCAAGAGTCTTCAGTACTTGTTCAAGCAGAAGGAGTTGAACTTGAGGCAGAGGAGGTGGTTGGAGTTATTGAAAGATTGCGATGTTACTATCTTGTATCACCAGGGGAGGGCCAATGTGGTGGCTAATGCATTGAGTAGGAATTCTGCCAACATGGGTAGTCTTGCTTATATTCTGGTCAGCCTGAGATCGCTTGCTTTGGATATTCAGGTCAGCCTGAGATCGCTTGCTTTAGATATTCAGGCCTTGGTCAATCGATTTGTGAGGTTGGATATTTCTGAACCTAGTAGAGTGTTAGCTTGCACGGTCGCTCATTCTTCATTATTGGATCGTATCCGTGATTGGTAGTTTGATGATCCCCATTTGTGTGTCCTGAGAGACACGGTGCAACGTGGAGGTGCCACGAAGGTGACCTTAGATAGCAATGGTATTTTGAGATTGTAGGGGTGAGTTTGTGTGCCCAATGTCGATGGGATTTGAGAATTGATCTTAGCAGAGGCCTATAGTTCTCGGTATTCTATTCATCCGGGCGCTGCGAAGATATTTCAAGACTTGCGGTAGCACAATTGGTGGCGTAGAATGAATAGGGATATAGTTGCATATGCAGCTTGATGTTTCAATTGTCAACAGATTAAGTATGAGCACCAGATGGCCCCATATGAGGCATTGTATGGTAGGCGATATCGGTCTCCAGTCGGATGGTTTAAGCCAGGAGAGGCTCGATTTTTGGGGACAAATTTAGTTTAGGAGGCCTTGGATAAGGCCAAGATCATTCAGGACAGGCTTCGTTCGGCTCAGTCGCGGCAAAAGATTTATGCAGATCATATGGTTCGGGATGTAGCTTTCATGGTTGGTGAACGAGTATTGCTCCGAGTGTTGCATATGAAGGGCGTGATGAGATTTGGGGAGAAGGGCAAGCATAGCCCTAGGTTTATTGGTCCATTTGAGATTTTCGATCATGTGGGAGAGGTGGCTTATAGACTTGCCTCGCCGCCTAGCTTGTCAGTCATCATCCAGTGTTTCATATGTCCATGCTTCGGAGGTATCACGGCAATCCAGCCCACGTGTAAGATTTCAGCACTATCCAGTTGGACAAGGATTTGTCTTACAAGAAGGAGCCGGTAGTTGTTCTAGACCGGCATGTTCGTCAGTTGAGATCCAAGAGTTTTCCTTCAGTGCGTGTCCAGCGGAGAGGTCAGCCTCCTAAGGCATCAACCTGGGAGTTCGAGTCTGATATGCGGAGCCGTTATCCTCATCTTTTCCCGACTCTGGTACTTCTTTCTCTTGTCCGTTCGAGGACGAACGGTTGTTTTAGAGGTGGAAAATGTGATGACCCTTTGGGTCATCACCTGTTTTCTCTCTCCTTCTATGCTTCCAATGCCTTGAAAGCCTCATTTTTACTTGCCTCAATTTGTGTGCGCAGACCGGGCGCATAGTCGAAAAACTTAAATATGAATTCTGTGTAAAAAGTTGTATGAATTTTGATATTAATATGATTGAAGTTGACTTTGGTCAACATTTTGGGTAAACGGACCCGAACCCGTGATTTGACAGTCCCGTAGGGTCTGTAGAAAAATATAGGACTTGGGCGTATGCCCGGAATCGAAATCCGAGGTCCCGAGCCCGAGAAATGAATTTTTAAGAGAAATTGTTTTTCTGAAATTAATATGAAAATTTGAAAAGAAAATGGATTAGATAATGTTGATATCGGGCCCGTATTTTGGTTCCGGGGCTTGGTATAGGTCTTATATGTGGTTTAAGCGCTTCCAGTGAATTTCATTAAAATCGGACGTCATTTGACGTGTTTCGGACTTAAATATCTAAAAATGAAAGTTTATGAAATTTGAAGAAAAAGTGATGATTTTAACGTTTGATTCCATGTTCTCGATGTTATTTTGGTTATTTGATCGCACGGTTAAGTTCGTATGAGGTTGTTGGGTTAGTGTGTGTGTTTGGTTATGAGCCCCTAGGACTCGGGAGTGTTTCAGTGGTGGATCGGGGTGTTTTGAACTTAGTAAAAAGTTGCAGAAATGTTCAGTTCTGATATCTGGTATGTTGTTCTATGCGATCGCATAGGAGCTTCTGCGATCACATAGTGTAAACCTTGAAGTGTTGTTTTGTTCTATGTGATCGCATAGTAGACTCTGCGATCGCGTACCTCAGCCAATTCCTTATATGTGATCGCACACTTCCCTCTCGCGATCGCATAGTGCTAGCCTGAGGAGCCCTCTATTTTCCTATATGTGATCGCATAGACTAACTCGCGATCGTAGTGAACATTTTCCCCTTCCTCTATGCGATCGCATTGCCTTATCCGTGATCGCATAGATCAATTTTGCCAATGATTTTTTTTTAAAAGTTTCAGAAACAGTAGCTACAGGTCTCATTCAAAAACAAACGAGCTCTCTTCTTCCTCAAGCACGTAGGAGTCCATTGAAGCCCCCATTCTTCAAGACCACTTGGATAAATAAATTCCCAATTGTTTCCTTCATCATTCATCAATTCCTAAGTTGAAATCAAGTAATCTAGGGTTGAAATTGGAGAAAATGGGTAGTGTTATAGCTTTTCGATTTTCTTTGATTTATACCTTATTTTGGGGTAATTTAAAAATAAATTGTATATTCGGGCTCGTGGGTAAATAGGTATTATGGAATTGGTCTGAACCTCGTGTTTTGATCAAGCGAGCTCGGGGTCGATTTTGGAATCTTTGGAAGAAAGGTTGGGAATCTATATTTAGGCATTGGATTTGATTTGTTTAGCTATTATTAATACTATAAAGTCGTTATTTCATAGATTTGATTGAGTTGGAGCCGAATTCAAAAGGGAAAGTGGTCGTTGTGGATTGATTTAGCCGTAGAAGTTGAGGTAAGTGTTTGGTCTAACTTTGGCTTGAGGGAATAGGAGTAGAGTCTTATTTGCTAAATTGCTATTTGCCAAGTACGGTGTATAGGCATGGTGACGAGTATCTATACACTGGTATCGAGCATGATTGTGAGTACTAAATTACTAAATTATCGAATTCTAAATTGTTATTTATGAGGACTTGGTTAAAAATCATTAACAATGAGCCGGTAAATATTGAGACTAAGTATTGATTTAATTGTGTTAAGTAGACATTAAATAAGTTTGGTTATAACTAGATCTCCCTTGCCGGGGTAGTTTTTTATATATTATCTTGTTCCCTTGCCGGGACAGTATATTATAACATCTTTCTCCCTTTCCAGGATCATTTTGTGTATTATGTTGAAAGAAATGGGATGAGATCATGTGGCACGCCGACCACGAGATATTATGAAATGGGATCGTGTGGCACGTCGATAACGAGATATTATAAAATGGGATCGTGTGGCACGTCGACCTTGAGATATTATGAAATAGGATCGTGTGGCACGCCGACCACGAGATATTATGAAATGGGATCGAGTAGTACGCCTACCACGTGATATCATGAAATGGGATCGAGTGGTACGCCTACCACGTGATGTTGTGAAACGGGATCGAGTGGTATGCCTACCACTGATATTATGAAATGGGATCGAGTGGTACGCCTACCACGTGATATTATGGAATGGGATCGAGTGGTACGCCTACACGTGATATTATGAAATGAGATCGAGTGGTACGCCTACCACGTGATATTATGAAATGGAATCAAGTGGTACGCCTACCACGTGATATGAGGAAATGGGATCGTGTTGCACGCCTGCAACAAGAGGAAATTGAAACAAGTGAAAATGATTTGTTTTGCCATTATTCTGTGTTAGAAGAAATCAGATGTAGATTATTTGTTATTCCTGATATTCTATTTTCACTGCTACCCCATAAGCATGTTTCCCCTCCCAGCTTTAATTGTTTACTTTCCGCTGTTATTTTATTGTACTCGTATATATATTTGCATAAGGTTTATCTGGTAGTCTGGTCTAGCCTCGTCACTACTTCGTCGGGGTAAGGCTAGGCACTTACCAGCACATGGGGTCGGTTGTGCTGATGCTACACTCTGCGCATCGTTTTGCACAGTTTCAAGTGTTGGAGTAGCATTAGAGTAACAGTAGCATTCTGGGAGCGAGCTTTCAATCCGGGGGCATTCGAGGTAGCCTTGCTGACGTCCGCAGGCCCGGAGTCCCTTTCTATTTTATTCAGTTTGTTATCATTTGTACCGAAGTAGATAGCCTTATGTTTCATTCAAACCTTGTATTTAGTATTCTCTAGACGTTCGTGAGTATTGTGACACCAGTCTTGGGTAGAAAATTTTGTTAAACTTCCGCATATCTTTCAGTTAATCATATTTGAGACTTCCGCTTATTTATTAAATGCTTTATTATACTTAATATTATTAAGGTTTGCTAAAAGAGGTAATTGTTAATTGGCTTGCCTAGCTCCTATTAGTAGGCGCTACCACGACTACCGAAGGCGAAAAATCTGGGTCGTGACATCATTTATTATTTTTTTTATTTTACTTTTATCCTGTTGGATTGCTTCAGCAATTGCACATAAAGGTGTTTGAATTTCTTACCTTAGATAATATGTATTATTCATGATAGGATTTTTTGAGTTGCGTTGTGGCTTATTTGCATTTTTTTATCAAATGCTTAATAATCAAAGGAAATTAAGAGAATGAAAATAACTTGTTGTATAAAGAGGGAGCAATTACAATAGTTGATTGTGTGAAATAAGTTGTTTTTTCGGGAATTAGCCTATTATGTGATATCTAGGCAATTATGTTGCAAGTCAGGTATGTGAGTTGTACTTATATGAAATTATCCCAAAAATAAAATTAGTGCTAGCTGGAAACTTTACTAATTCCCTCGTCGAAAATCCAGCCAACCAACTATGACCATGACTGCTCCTCTCACTAAATCATCGAACAACAATTTTCCCACAAAAAAACTCCAATTACAATCTCAAAGTTCTAGCTATAAATAAGTACCCTTTAATTTCTTGAACAAAAATAAAAATAAAGATCACCTACCCTTTATATTTTTTTCTTTTTTCTTTCTCTTTTCCAGCTGTGCTTTTGCTTTTTCTTTTTTTGATCCACGAGTTATTTGTTTTTCTTGTTGTAGAAAGCAAAAACCTCCTCTTTTGGTTCTTCTTTTTTATTGGGTTTAGATCTCAATTTTCAAGAAATATAGAGTAATATATATATATATATATATATATATATATATATATTTTTTTTTTTTTTTTTTTTTGCTTTTGCTTCTTTACTCAAAGTAAGCTTTTCATTCATTTTGATTTCTCCTTATTGTTTTTTGGTAGTTGAAGACTTATCTTGAATTTTCACATTTCAATCAATAATCTTAAGGTTGTGTTTTTAAATGCTTTACTTCATATGTGTAGTTGGTGATTTAAAAATTTAATCTTGGATCTTCATATTCATTCGTAGAAAGTACGTTTAGGGTTAGGATTAAGGGGCTAGGTCATATTACTTTACATTACAAAATTCAGTAAGTGATTTAATCCTCGAAACAAATTTCACCAACAAATGCAAAAGTCATAAGCTCAAAGTAAGTGAACTTTAAATTTTACTCGTCAATTCGCTTCGCCCAATTCATCAAATCACTAAATTAATAGTATTTCAATTTAACGGAACAATGCCAAATCTCACTTTTCAGTAACAAACAAACATTAACAGAAGTTCCAAACCCATACATGAGTTTCTTTTCTCGATTCAAAGTGCAGAATCAATGACACCAATATTTCTTTTTTAATAGTCTGATTTTGAGTTTTGTGGCGACGGGTAAATATCCAGATCTTCTTATTTCGGCAGTGGTATAGCATAAGGCTCAACCTTGTCTTCTTCTATGATTTTCTCTTATAGTTTCTGTGAATATGTAGATAATATTTTGAAGATCTTTGACTAAAAGTTTAAAACTTTGGCGATCTTGTTACAGTTTTCAGCGACTGTGAGGCCTTGGACGTTGGTGGCTGGTTTCTCGTCGTTTCTCGACGAGAGGAAGAATAAAGGAGATGATTATACAAAAAGTTGAAATATCTACAGAACATACTGTTATTATACAAAATAGACTGTCACTATACAATTTATATACAAATAGACTGTCACTATATAATTTATATACAATTTGAGTGTCACTATATAAAATATATATATAAATAGAATGTCATTATACAAAAAACATACTAAATATACTGTCATTATACAAAATAAACTATCACTATATAAAAGTATACTAAATAGACTGGCACTATGCAATTAGCTCTTACTATACAATATATAAAATAGACTGTCACTATACAAATAGATTATTACTAGATAAAAAATATATAAAATAGACTGTTACTATGCAAAAAACATACTAAAATAGTCTGTTATTATACAAAAAATATACAAAAATACTTATCCAGAAGTACATTCAAAAAGGCAAAAAAATGTTGCTCTATTGGGCTAGGTGAGGGTTGAACCTACAACCTTCAGGTTAGGAAACAAGCACTCTAACCACTAAGCTACAAAAGCTTATCTTGTCATGTTTATTTATTTCAGCTACTATATGCAATACATTTGGGCCGAACGGCCATTTCTTATAAGTAGTACAAAACATGGGCAATTAAAATTTTGAAGGGCCATAGAAGATAGTTTTCTCTAGATAATACCCCAAACATAAATGGTCTATGGCCTTAGCCACAATAGCCTGGGCCATACCTGGTTCATTAACAAACCTATCCAATCTTACAAAAATTAGAAACCCCAAAGGTTATACATTGGTAAATCGTATATCAAATTGTAATTAAGTTATAGTCTCTCTAGTAAATTTCTATTATAGTATATCTAGGTAAAAATTTCTATGTGAAAATAAACGATAAATACATGAGACGACATTATGAAGAAAGAGATCATTACGTAGAGGCCGCAGGATTCTATAGATAGTAAACTAAAGGGTCGTTTGGTACGCAGGGTAAGGTGGTAAAAGATGTAGGGGTGGACATCAGTCGTTTCAGATCGGTTGTGAATATTATCGGTTTAGCATATCAGTTATCGATTTATAAATATGCTAAACCGATAATTAAACGAATAAGATATCGGTTATCAGTTATCGGTTAATTGGTTATCGACCATTATCAATTTAGTTATTGGTTTAGCTAAGATAATAAGAAGCATAGTGTACAATGTACATGGACTGAACTTCAATCACTGAAGTTGCATAGCCATTTTGCCATTCTATTTTTCTTGTAAAATACATACTTTTGTTTTAGTCATTGCGACTTGCTTACCTGACCACATGATACCATTTACAACTTCCCTCAATTTTTATATTACAAACAAAGAAAAGGAAGTAATCAAGTAAGAAATAGTTTTACATAAAGTTGACCTGCAATTAAGTAAAAAAGAAAAGAATAATTCACTGGAGTCTTAGACGTCACAAACAGTATGTAGCTAATTCAGCAAGTGAATAAAGGAAGAATAGTGAATATTAAAGAGGTTATAGCCTACCTCAAAATTAAATTTCAAGAGCACATCTCACTGTTACCATTGATGGAATGAAGAATGAAGACTTGCGGCTGAGAAAATTTCGTAGAAAGCGAGAATGAACTGAAGGCTGAAGCCCTAGATGTATCTATATACTTAAGGGTAAAATTATAATTTTATTTGGTTATTGATTAACCCATAATAAATTGAACAAATCGAGGCCCGAACAGATAATCTAATAGTAAAATATACTAAACTGTTACCAAACCATTAACCCAATAACCCATACCGATACCCAATAAGCTTTTTTCAATCCGGCCTATCGATTTTACTCGATAGATGCCCAACCCTAATAAGATAGGATAATGTGGTACTAAATTTACACCATGTTTGGTTGATAGTATAAATTTATCCTGGGATAAAATTATACCGTCAACCAGACATGGTATAAATTACTTAATCCTGGATATCTCATCTTATCCTACCTCCTAGGTGGGATAAATTAGTCTACGGAACAATCTCAGTACTATAATACCGGAATAATTTAGTCCGCGTATCAAACGATCCGTCGTTTGGTACACAAGATAAGGTGCGATAAGATGGTATAAAATATGGTACTAAATTTATATCATGTTTGGTTGATAGTATAGATTTATCCCAGAATAAATTTATACCGTCAACCAAATATGGTATAAACTTAGTTCCGGACTTAATCCTGAATATCACATCTTATCCCACTTTATTCTATCAAACTTGGTATTATTTTATTCCACCTCCCAAGTGGGATAAATTAATCTAAGGATTATAATCCCAGAACTATAATCTCGGAATAATTTAGTCTGCATACCAAACGACCACTAAATAGTATAGAATAGTAGCGAAAGATTAGCAGAACACAATTTCTCCGAAAGTTGCCTCTATTACATAATAAGCTTATCTTAATTTAAAAAAGAATAAGAGAAACAGAAAAATTAATGTTATCCCATTCTCAAATAAATAAATATGAACTTCAGCAAATGTTAACTTCACGTTCCCTCGGCTGCCTAATTTCAGAATTTCTTTTTTTTAGACTGTATTAGCATGAAATCCACAATTATGAGAATCCACAGGAAGCTTCAAAGTTGTAAGCAGGTACTTCAAAATCTAAGGACTATCAATGATTGAAGAAATCTTATTCATTGTAATTTGTTTCGCAATCACAGGAGTTTTATCAACTTATTATTTGAGGTATTGTCCACAGTCTACAGATAAAAGCCTTTTCCCTAAACACAGCACAAGACTCATTTGCCAACACATTTAACCTGGAAAGAAAACGTTGTTTATGAGAACTCTCTCTTCAACAGATAGCTGAGTTTATCAAGACTCGTGATAGAAACTCGACGAGCTCCTGCACCAAGAACAAAAGCGTCTACTTAGACATCATCCTCTCCTATTCTTTGGGTCCATGATTATCTATATCCACACTATATATGGGGACAAAAACATGTTCAACAGAAAACACGTTCAACAAACAAGTTATTAATCTTCCTACAATGGGGATGTAATTAGCCTTGAGGCTCAGCCTCCGCTAGAAGATGCGTACATGGACACAGATTAACACCATTTCTCCAGAGCAGACCTCTATCAATTGGTAAGCAAAGAACAGTTTCACAAACGTTGGGCTGTCGGTCTTTGCATTAAGCTCCTGATTACCTTAAACGCTTTAACACCATCTATTTGTAAACCAATCAAATCTCATTATATAAGGGATCTCAGTTGACAAATTATATGAAATTATGAACTCCAACAACATTTTAGCACAAACCAATTTTTTAAATAGATTAGCGCACACATACATGATACTTGTATCTTTTTTAATCAGCAATATGGTTAATCAAGTAGTATCACAGAAAAAGAAGCTACGCATGTGCAATTATAATTCATTTCCAACATTGTCCACTTCTTTATATACAAAATGCAGTATATGCAGCTATTTCCCCCCTAAAATACTGTATGGAACTGTGGCATTCTTAATGTTAGATATATCCCAACTGACCTCAGAAAAGAAGGGAATGAATGGTCGATGAAAGAGAGATAAACTATCTTATTACTAAATAGTTCATGGCCCCCTTCAGTAAGAGTAGTAGGCTATGTCATTTCTATGATTTCCTTCCTCTATTTTTTGGTCTTCTGGACCACATAACCAATAACAATCTCTCAGAGGCCGCATCAAAATATTGGACATGACCCAGAAGAAAGAGAGAGCCTTCGACCTAGGTCGTATTACCAGAATGATATTTAAACATTTATTGGAAAGAATTAGGGCCAAAACTTCTCATTGTAATTAAATATATAGCTATGAAGATAATGAGAAAAGATTTACCTGAATCAAGAAGCAGCACCAGCAACTTCTTTGATAGTTTTAGTGTCAAAAATCTCGATCCAATAGCCGTCAGGATCTTTAACAAATGCAATGCCTTTCATTTTTCCTGCATAAAGACTTCCTTGTTTAGGAGACAACTAAAAGTATTTTCTAAGATCAGCTGATTATATGATTATAGACACAAAGGGATCAAAGCACTCAAGACTACTATCTATCAGAAACTAGACAGAATGAAATCCAATATAAAACAATAGCAGACAAGGTAAAGGTTTATGAATTTAGAATGTGTTAGATGGGGAATATCCAATAACCTTTGAACTCAAGCTACCAACAGATCATAACAAATGTTGTTTTCTAGTATTTTTTATTAAATTGAGTATAAGATAATCGATAAAAGATCAATCAGTTGCTTTGCAGTACAAGTGATTTTTCCTATACAATAACCAAATACTAGTATTTGATATGAAACTGATTTAATAGAAGGTTTCAGATTAAAATCAGGTAAACACTACAACCATGTCATAGAAGCAGTTATCAAGGAAAAACAGGTAATTAGTGTGTAGCTTCTCTGTTTGAGCGATCGGATGGTTTCCTTATCGCGTTAGAGTTTCTTTGTAGAATTAGAAGTCTTGTTGTAATATATATGTAGTAAATGATCTAGATATAGTGCTGGAATTCTTGAATTCCTTATCAAGTCCAGTGGAACTCTTGTACCTATAAAGACCTCCTTGTTCTTGTAATTATATGAATAAAATCACTTACTTAGAAGGATAAATATATAATATTCAGCGCAGATGTGCTTATAGTAGCTTTTAACAGAAGACATTGTCTTCAAACATTTCCTCAACTTCTACAGTTCTGCTAGTTCTTATTTCTCAAAGATTTTATTAGATTCTTTTAATTAAAAAAAAATTGATATAGTGCAATTTGAGAAGACATCTTTTTAGTAATCCTTTTAACACAAGTTATGACATAGTTTTCAGCTCACTTTTTTCCTCAATGCCCAGCATATGCTTCAAATCTTAATGTGTGCTTCATAATACTATAAAAGAATCTGTTACCATTTTCAAAAAAAAAAAAAAAACCCTTATAAAAGACTCCAGTGATTAATAGCAGGAACATGCATGCACAGACACAAAAGAGAAGATAAGACGAAGAGAATGTATTTATGAAGGAGAAATGTCAAAATTTACTTCTCAAAATAAGCAGTTCCGCTGTACAAATGAGATTCATCCATCAAATCCCATATAATCAAAGGTCATAGCATTTGCATTGGCAAGTTCAGTTCAGTTGTTAAGCTTGCATTTTTACACAAAAATCATCTCAAAGAGGCCTATAAAGTCTAAACTAAGGTTAAATTACCATCAAGAGGCTTCTTTACGAATTCGACACCCAGTTGTTCAAATCTCTCGCAAGCCTTGTAGACGTCATCAACAGTGACACCTATGTGTCCTGAAAGAGGAGGAAACAAGTCAATCGGCATCAAAATAAGAATTTTAGCATCTACATGCTCTAGTTCCTCACAGAATTGCCGGTGTAGATGCAAATAAGTGAGCAGCGAAGTTAATGAAAATAGGCAGCCAAATACTTTCAAGTGCGCAACAATTGAACTTCACGTATCTACATAGCTTGTGACGTTTGTAAAAAAACTGGGTGTAAACTTGTAATGTACAATATGACTTCCATTCATAACCATTTTGGTGGAAAATAATCAGTTAGTAGAGGAACCAATGTCCGTCTTCAGTTTGTGATCCCTTTTATATATTCTGACAAACACTGTACTCTTTCCATCCCAATATACAACGCATATTCTTCATCTACCACAGACCATCTCAATTGACTTGACCAACTTCTTTACGGTGCAAACTCTTTAATTTCAATGAAGCCAGTTATTGAACAAAATTAACCCATATGTGAGCCTAGCTGTCATGATCATTAAATTATATAAAGTAGAAGGTCTGTCTCCAAAATATCTGCTAAGATGTTTAATCAAAGTCAAAGGGAGAAACAAACAATTGCCAAATTGCATTAGAATAATGCAATGACAATTAGAAAAAAAATACATGATGAATAACATGCATTTCTTACACTTTACATCAAGACATGACGAGGTTAAGGTTTCACCGTGAAAGTGATGGGGTAAAATAAAGAGACAGAAAATGAAGACAAACAAAGAAGCGCTCTAAAGTATACGAAAAAGAAAGTTATAATATACTAAATAACATACCAAAACCACGTGGTTCTGAATTCCCATTGTGATAACCAGTGAAATTAGGGTCACTCTCAGTACCCCAGTTGCTGCAAATAAAAATTTAGAAACAATGAGTCACCAGATAAGAGCAAAAAACGCAGAGGTACCACACACAAAAATAGAGTTCTTACTGTGTAAGCTCTAATGTAGCTTTCTGACTAAAGGTCCAAGCCGTACGTTCAGCTGGATCACTGGGTGCTGATGATGTATCCTACACCACCCGTAAGCAAATATAAATGAAAGGAATATCGAAATTGGAGAGGGAAATATATCCAAAAGGAAAGAAGATAAAACAGCATTCCAAACACAAAAGGTTTAAGAAACTTACCTCATATCCCATGAAGTATAAGCTGAACTTCATCTCAGGGAAATCCAATCTCTTGAGTAAGCTGTAATGGACAGGTATAAATCATACTAAAATTTCAACTCAACATTTAGCTTAAGCCTAAACTTTGGTCCAACTAAGACAACATATATCTATATTTCACGGATTTAAGAATTTGATCAAACTCATCGTCATAAAGTTTAGATTTTTATCCTTCTAAAAAAAAGTGTTAAGATTTTTATTCATCAAACATAACAGTATTAGCCTATTAGGGAATCCAAACTTAAGCTATTCGAACTTATCAAATACTATCCACATCAAAATTATATAGTGTAACATGACACTGAATTCCATTAAAGTGTAATTTACCAATATAAGCATTAGAACTTCATCTCAGGGAAATCCAATCTCTTGAGTAAGCTGTAATGGACAGGTATAAATCATACTAAAATTTCAACTCAACATTTAGCTTAAGCCTAAACTTTGGTCCAACTAAGACAACATATATCTATATTTCACGGATTTAAGAATTTGATCAAACTCATCGTCATAAAGTTTAGATTTTTATCCTTCTAAAAAAAAGTGTTAAGATTTTTATTCATCAAACATAACAGTATTAGCCTATTAGGGAATCCAAACTTAAGCTATTCGAACTTATCAAATACTATCCACATCAAAATTATATAGTGTAACATGACACTGAATTCCATTAAAGTGTAATTTACCAATATAAGCATTAGCAAACTTCATCTCAGGGAAATCCAATCTCTTGAGTAAGCTGTAATGGACAGGTATAAATCATACTAAAATTTCAACTCAACATTTAGCTTAAGCCTAAACTTTGGTCCAACTAAGACAACATATATCTATATTTCACGGATTTAAGAATTTGATCAAACTCATCGTCATAAAGTTTAGATTTTTATCCTTCTAAAAAAAAGTGTTAAGATTTTTATTCATCAAACATAACAGTATTAGCCTATTAGGGAATCCAAACTTAAGCTATTCGAACTTATCAAATACTATCCACATCAAAATTATATAGTGTAACATGACACTGAATTCCATTAAAGTGTAATTTACCAATATAAGCATTAGCAAAACACTACGCTAGGCAGAAAACCAACTACATTGTTAGAAATCAGTGTGTTTGTGGTGAAGAAACTGGATATACTTCAAGCCGTATACCTAGTTAGGATCACTTTCCAAAGCGAATTATTTTTCCCTTACAAATACTCTCAGGATAGAATGGAGTAAAGCCAAGAAATAATGAAGTTTATATATCAGGATATCATATGCCAAGGAATGTTCCCCTATTTATAGAGGATGTCTAATTCTTAAACAGCAGGAAAGCACCAGAAAAACAATAACCGAAGAGGTGAAACGAATCAGCCTACGTGATACTCGAAGCAATGCATCTCTTCCACAAAGCAACATGCTGGATCAGAATTTTAAGCCAATAACCATTTTCCCTTTACCTTATTCCTGCTATTTTCTCTTGAAAATTCCAACATACATAACATTAGCTTAGCAAAACTCAATGTTTCAGAGATACTGACATTTCTAGCAATAATTGCAAAAAACAAATATCTGAGGATAGATAGAAGACTTACGACATGCCCAGAACTTTGGAGTAGAATTCAAGACTGACTTTAGGGTCCTTAATTCTAAACATCTAAATTTAAAAAGAAAAAAGAAAACTGGTATTAATACAATCAATATAAACAACATAACTACAATTCACAAAAGAGGGAACCAATTTGGGACTTACAGTTTGCTGCAAAAAGTAACCTTTAGTTGCATCATCAGGAGTGGCATGAAGACCTGGGTTATTGGCGGGAGAATCTTTGGAATCTGAAGCCATTGATGATGATATAAACCTAGCAAAATTAGGAACCTGAAAAGAAAATGAGGGACAGAAAAGGGTATGAGAAAAAAGTGAACCAAGAAATTATATTATTTTGTGAATCAAGAAATATTATGGGTCAGGGACCTTAGGTTTGATAGTGAAGAATAGTTTAGGGGTTTGAGATAAAAATGGAGATAAAGAAGGTTTGTTAAGTGTTGAACGTAGTAGAGAGACGTAAGGTAGGGCTCTAGGTAGTGAAGTGGCCATTGGGGATAATAAGCAAGCTTTGTGGTTTAATACCCCAAGTTTTCCTTTTATTCTTTGTTTCTTTTTCGTGGAAATGACAGATTAGCTACTATTTAAAAATTAATCAGTATTTAATTTTTAGGATAAAAGTATGCTAAATTATTTTAAAATTAAGATTTTTAATTTAAAATTTAGGACAGAATAAATATTGTCTAATTTTTAAATACGTCCTGAGAATGATTATATGTACACTTACACCTTTTTTCTTTATGTCATATTGTCCTTTTCTCTAAACATATTTTGCCATATATAAATTCTTCTCAAGATATAGATATTCAATGGTATAATCTTTGATCATCTTAGAAAATAATAAAATGACGTACTATGATACTTTTTATTTGTCTTTGATCTTGTGATCATCCACTTTCTCGTATTTTTTATATGGCAAATTTTTCTTTTTGTCATTATTCAACGAGAATCGAATCTTTTTTATTTCTGGGATAATTGTTAAGTTTTGATAAATACCTTGTAGCAATAAATATTCTTTTGGGTAACGAAATGCAGCAAGCTCTTGAATTAATCTTTCGGACACATATTGTTGAGATTCCCGTTGTCAATGCACACTCGAATCTGGGTATTTCACTTCACGAATAAAACCAGCTTCGATGAGTTTGTTAACTTCACTTTCAATCAAGGGAACCAAGTCCGGCCTAAAGCGCCTTTGACCTTGCTTAACAGGACGAGCGCCATTCATAACTGCAAGGTTATGTTCTGCTACTTTAGGGTCCAAGTCAAGCATCTCTTAGTAACTCTAAGTAAAGACATCTTTAAACTCCTTGAGTAACTCCATATAAGTGCTTTCTTCATTGGCTGCTAGTAAAGCACGTAGATAAGTAGGTCTCGATTTTTCATCAGCGCCAAGGTTTACTTTTTTCAAAGCGTCCATTGTTGTTTTTACACATTCTTCAAGTTCAGGCAGAGCATTATTTGCATCTTCATCTTCTTGAGGGTCTCCATCATCGAAGGATATGTGATAACACGGTGAAATATCCTTCTTTGAAGATGGAAAACCATTCTCCCCTTGTACACTAACATGATACGAAGAACCCACGCTTTCTTTATCTTTATCATATTTTTTAGTGTAGACTGCAGTGTATGGATTGACCTTTAGTACCTCATCACACGAAACCATGATTTTGTTTGTCGCCTCATTCTAGAAGGAACGAGACTTTGGAAACCCTTAGAGATCTTCTGAATTTTGGGCGATACAGGTGTCCTTGTATTTCGATAATTTCTCTAGAACTTGTTCCCCTTATTTAATGGGCCCAATCTCTCAAACACGAAAGTTCTCACAGTTGATTTTCCAAATTAATCAAATACATAAGGCTTGTTATAAGTGGCAGATTCATCTTTTACATTGATATAATGGATGCTCGTCCTTCTTATGGAGATGCGCACTAGTGCGGGTTATTTATATCCCAAACATTCATGTGGTTGCCCCGTATAAGCTTCTAATGGTAGCTTCCATAACTTTGATTGCTCATTAGGATTATATCCAACCTTTGCAAATAACTTGTAAGTAATGGGATCAAAACTATCATTTGTACATTTTGTAAGAAGTGCTATAGACTTGTGGTGAATTCTGAGACATAGGCTTTCTAACTAGCTCCGAGGACAACTTTGTCACCTCAATTTGTTTGATTGGAAGAGTTAATCCTTTTAGCATGTTTGTTTGGAGATTAGACTTCATGTTTCTTCTTTTTAGGGATATATTGGAGCGCAGAAGTTACTTTCTTGCTGTGAGACAAAATGTTCCCATTATAATACTTATTTGGGTTGGGTGTACATTCTCAGCAACAACTTTGGTTTTGTCAGCAACCACCTCAGCTCTCTTAGTCGTGGGCTCGTCATTCTTTCTTTTCATGACATCATCAACTTTTAGCTCCTTCACAATACAACTTTTTAGTGGAACTTTGCATCGGCGAAGTGTGACTCAACCTCAGTGAATGGCTCATCATCAGCAACTATCTTCTTCTCGACTTCACCCTCGTAGTATTTTAAATATTGATGGTAGGTATATGGAACTACTTTATTCTCATGTATCTAAGGCCTTCCAAGTAAGACGTTATATGAAGTCTTTGCATTGATCATATGCATCCATGCACTTAATTGCATACCTTCGGTGGCGATACCCAACATGATCGCACATATGGCTTTTTACCCTCTTTGGTTGAATCCATGGATCATCACACTTCCTTCCGAGAGTTCATTCATGGGAATACCAAGTTCTTTCACAATGTGAATTGGTAAGATGTTCGCTGAGGATCCTCCATCAACTAAACTTCGATTTACTCTTTCATCACGCATATATCAAAACAGGTATAATGAGTAATTATGAAGAGTGTCACCTAGTAGAAGGTCATCATTTGTGAACATAAGTTTTTCCTTGCATGCGCTAACTTCTTGAGGAATAGACTCGATGAGATTTTTTGAAGATCGTGCCAATGGTAGGTCATCACTCTTTTCTTTCCTTTTATCAGCATTGCAACAAGAGGCCCTAATACCATCACATGAAATCTTAGTGCGGAACCAACATGGCAAGAAATCTTCTAAGGTTACTGGATGACGGGTCTTTTGAGGGTGGTGCACCTCTACTTTTGCTTTCTTTATACACCTAACTGGATTTTGTTTCCTTGGTCTTTTTACCATTATTTTCCTTGTTGATTTTTCTATTGATTCTTTTTATGGGCTCCTTCTGTGGTGACGAGTCACCAACGTCCAACTTTCATCATCATTTAGTTGATTGACTTCAACTTTGTCGTTCTCCAGTAATTCTTCATCTTTACTTTCTTTAAAACTACATAATTCATTCGGACTGAATGAGCCAAAGGTGATAGAGACTTGGTTTGTGCTTTCTTTCTCATCTTCGAGCACGATCTTTTTTTCACGATCCAAGTCCATAACTTTGCCTTTGAAGACAAAGCACTTCTGTAAGGTGGCTCACAATTCGATGGTATTTGCAATAATTTGGTCATTCATTTTACCAGCTTCATCTCCGGAAGCTTAATGAGATTTAACTCGAGGAGTTCTTCAAAAAAAATTGGCACATCAGAATCTAGAAATGGGTACTCCTTCTCTTGCATTTCTTTTAGATTCAACTTCCCACTTGGTTTATCTTGAAAAAAAGTGGATTTTGTACTTTGCTTCTTGCTCACCTTAGTGTGAGCTTCATAGGTGATGTGCTGACATTCATATCTTTTTTGTTTCTAGACTTAGGTGCAAACTTGCTCCATTTCCTGACTTCTTTCTTGTAGTTCCCTTCGCGAGGCTCAGAGATAGGCAGCCTTTCGTTTCCAGGGAAGGCCATGCTTAACTCCATGTCATGGGCACGAGTTGCAAGTTCTTCAAATGTGCTAGGCTTGATACCTTGCAAGATATAGAGGAGTCCCCCAATACTTGCCCTGGATGCACATCTTTGTGCCAAAAGCTTCACTAAGTCTCCCTTTATAGTTGAAGCTTGCATTCCTCCAATGATTGATAAAGTCAAGAACTAGTTCACCTTTTCGTTGACGAGTATTTGTAAGTTCTATAATACTCATAGTACGTCTCGTGCTATAAAAACGATTGAGAAACTCATTGTCTAGTTGATCCCAATTATCAATAGATCCAGCTTCGAGGTATGTGTACCAGTCAAAAGCATTTCTCTTTAGCAAGCACACAAACCGCTTGACGAGGTAATCTCCATAAGTCCCATTATTGTTGCACGTCTCAACGAAGTGTGCCATATGTTGCTTTGGATTACCTATACCATTAAACTGTTGAAATTTTGGAGGTTGATAACCTGTAAGCATATTCAAACTATCAATTCTCGTAGTGTATGGTTTTGCACATATGAGGGAGGACTTGGAAACAACTTCATATTTGTTCTTAATGGTTTGAAGTTCTTCAGTTGATCGATTGTAATCATCCCTTCAGACAAGGTAGGGATAGCCTTAGTGGATGCGAACACTTACTCTCTGGAACTTCTAGGAGCTTTCCATGTGCGTGGGTGGATTCTTCTTCCATCAAGATTCCCACCCTTTCTGTTAGCTTATCGATTTTAGCTTCTTGATTTTGCATGCACTTGGTCAAGCTAGCGATTGCTTTTGTCAAGTTTTCTAACCGCTCCTCTACAGATGAAGTGTTTGTCACCATGGATTGCATGATTGTTGTGGACGTTGGAGATTAGCTTGGAATTTCACATAGATTAATCCTTGAATGGCTCACGCTATGTGGTGTAACTGGGGAAGATATATCACTTGAAACATCATCATCTTCCTTCACTACAGAGTTCTTGGATCTGTAGCGTTCAAGAAAAGCAAGAGTTATCTTGATCTTTTTAGCAACATCGCTTCCTCTTTCGGGTGCAATTGTGGAAGATCTTGCTCATTTTGAGGATGAAGATCTGAAAACATGGGTTGATACGGATGACACTTGGAGTGCTTGTTGTCCTAACGAGCTTACTTTGCTCCTCGTAACTTGTCCAAAGCTTTCAAAGGTAACATCGATGATTCTTCCACATCATCATAGAACCTAGGATTTCCAAAGATAAACAAGAGGGAAAATCCTCTACGAAGAAAATGATCGTAGTCAAAGAGATCTAATTTCGTTAGAAGCTCTAATTCATATTGATCAATCGAAGGACATCATATAGGGACAATTAAAATAAAAATTGATCTTCCGATTTAATCTTCCCTCGCATATGCAAAGTCATACACACAACAAATTGAAAACTTGAAGATGCCGACTAGATACCAACCCCCAGAGCTTTAACAATTTGATGGAAAAGAAAATCCCAAGCAACATATGGCACATTTCATCGAGACATGTAACAAAGCTGAGACTTATGGGTACCATCTTGCCAAATAGTTTGTTCATTCTTTCAAAGGTAATGCATCCAATTGGTATGCAAATCTCGAACCTAGTTCTATAGATAGTTGGGAGCTGTTGGAGCAAGAGTTTCTCAATCGTTTCTATAGCACAAGATGCATCGTAAGCATGATCGAACTTACAAACACTCATGAGCTAGTTATTAGCTTCATTAACCGCGGATTAGATGGGGAACTTTGACTAAAGAGAAAGCCCAGGAGCTGGAGAGGAAGCTAGTTGATGGGGGAGCTTGGAGTAGCTCTGGGGAAGCGGACGCAATGTGGCCAGTGACGGCGAACTTGGTTAGGGAGGCTGCGCGAGATGTGCTTGGGGTAGCCAAGGGCTATTCAGGCAGGCACCAAGGTGACTGGTGGTGGAATGAGGTAGTCCAAGGAAAAGTGGAGGCGAAGAAGGCGGCGTTTGCTAAGTTGTCAGGGAGCTCAAGCGAAGAAGAAAGGAGAGCGAACAAGGAGAACTACAAGGTGGCGAGGAAGGAAGCGAAACCGGCGGTCACGGAAGCTAAAAATGCAGCGTTTGGGCGCATGTACGAGGAATTGGGGGAGAAAGGCGGGGACAGAAAGTTATTCCGGTTGGCTAAGGTGAGGGAGAGGAAGGCGCGGGATCTAGACCAAGTTAGGTGCATCAAGGACGAGGATGGTAGGGTTCTGACGGGGGAGTCGCAAGTCAAGCGGAGATGGCAGGAATACTTTCGAGACCTGCTTAACGAAGAGGGGGATCGAGTCTTAGAGCTAGGGGAGCTGGGGCATTTAGAGTGTCCTAGAGACCTCGGGCACTGCAGGCGCATTAAGGAGGAGGAGGTTTTGAGGGCGTTGCGTAGGATGAGTAGGGGTCGAGCGACTGGGCCAGACGAAATCCCGGTGGAGTTTTGGAAATGCATGGGTAGGTCGGGAGTGGAGTGGTTGTCCAGGTTGTTCAATGTGATCTTTAGGACCAAGAGGATGCCGGAGGAGTGGAGATGGAGTACAGTGGTTCCCTTGTACAAAAACAAAGGGGATATCCGGTGTTGCAACAACTATAGGGGTATCAAAGAAAATTCAAAATAAAAATAGTTTCGTGTTGGGCATGATTTTTGTGATTTTGTGTTATTTTTATCTTAAATTTGCATTTTTGTGTGCGTATTTAGTTATTTAAATTAGTAAAATACAAAAAAATATATACTAGGTTTTGCATTTTTAGTGTTTGATACCGAAATTATGTGGTTTGCATTTTTAGGTGATATGTAATTGTGTAGGATAATTGTAGTAAAAAATTTAATTGTGTTAGAAGTTAATATGTATATATATTAATATATATATATATATATATATATACATGTATATATGTATATATGTATATATATATATATATATATATATATATATATATATATATATATATATATATATATATATATATGTAATACAACATGGAGGCTAGTGTGGGACATGGAAATCGGATTGGGCCAGAACCCAGTCCTTGGCAACAAAGCCCAATCCAAATGCCCATCACCCGAATCCCTACCCAAATCCATCGTTGACCCGCCCCGGAATACCTTTAATCTGAGCCGTTGGATGCAATAATCCAACGGTCCAGACTAACCCATCACTTTTCAATATACCAAAACCCCCCCCAAACCCGTTTCTTCTCCTTCATTTCACCCCCTCATCTCTCAAAGCCTCCTCTCTGAGAGAGGTAAGGAACCCTAGCCGCCACCACCCCCCACCGCCTTTAAGCCGGCGGCAACGACGCCAATGGCCGCCCGGTCAACACCGTAGTTCTCCCTGAACCTCCTCTCCACGAACCCCTTATCCGTCGACCTCGAATCATACCGGGCCATCTCGAATCGTCACTCAAGTGTTCGAGAAGAACCCTAAAATTACCCAACCCGCCCCAAGTTCACACCGGACAACCATAGAACCTCCCTCATCCCAAACTTAGCATACAGACCATTCAATTCAACCTGGGTATTATCGAACCGTTCGAATGATTGAAAGACTCGAAGAGCTGGCACGAGGCTAGAGAATTTGAGGTTGTTAATCAACCTTAATCGTGTGTTCTCAGCCGAGAACATCCGATTAATGTTTATTTCAACTTCAAATGAGAGAAGTGTAACTTTCAAGTTCGAAGCAGGCTCGGATTGGGTTTTAGGTATCTACCATTGTTGTTTCTTTATTCTCCTTTTTCTTTGATTCCAATCTCTTTTCTGTTTTCGTTTGTTTCATATTTTAGTAGTGATATTCATCTCTTCTGTCACGCCTTAGTTCAAATGCAGAGTTCATAAGTCTAGGAGTCTATTTGTTTGTTTAAATTCAGTTCATAAGTCTAGGAGTCTAGGAGTCCATTTGTTAGTCTTTGCGAAGTTGAAATGGGAAGCCTTCTGTTTTCGAATCTGCACAGACCTGTATCTCTGTTTGTGTGTTGTTTTGCTTAGTTTTGATTCAGTTAAGTCATGATATAGTTTCATATTGATCCTCGCTATTCATTACATTAACTGATTCCTTGCTTGTTCGTTTGTGTTCAAACCAATAAAAACTCGCACCAAGTTCTGAATATTGATCCCTGTTGAGGATACTCAATTTGATTTGAGCTCCTTAGCAATAATTATTGACTGACTTAGAGTAAGGAATTAGTTATAGCTTCGGAATGATGGTTGATTTAAGTTAAAACAGTAACTCTAGGCATCAGGGAGTTTAATTTAGGAAGTAAAAGCATTGGAGAATTGTTTAATTAGAGTGCTCTGTTACTATGCATTAAAATACAATTAAAACATGGTAGTGGGATACAAGACATAATGGAAGGGATCTAAGAGGAGATAATTAAAGACCCATGCTGGATTGAATTAAAAAGGGGTTAAAACACACACTAATGGGGAACACAGAGAAGAGCATGGGATTGTCTGATCAAGAATTATGGGCAGGGGTTTAGTTTTAGTGTGCTGCCCCACTAGGAGGAAAATCTGAAAAACACTATATAGGGATACACAGCACACACGGGTAAAAGGGGATCCTACACACATAGACAGACACAAAAAGAGATAGAAAAACAGAAGAATAGACCTTAAACACACACATGAGGGCATACACTTGGGAGAGAAGAAATTGAGAGGTCTTAAGCATAGAGAATAGGGAGAGAACAGTGAGGATTCTGCTGTTTATCACATCATAAGGGTCAGCTGAAGGTTGTTCTTTTGTCTGTTTTGGAATCCAAGTATCTGAAGTTCTTCCTCTTTTCTTCAAGTGTTACCTGTTCCTACTGGATTTATGGTCTGTTGAAAGCGTTAAATCATTTGTTGGTCTGTCTGGTTTTAGCTTGGAAGTTGAGTGAATCTGTTTGGGATTTGAGTGTTGTCGCTTGGTTTTTGCAAGTTCTTTGGGTCTGTTCTGTTGTTGGTTAGAGCTATAAGTTGCTGCTGTGATTTGCTCATCCTGCTGTGACGCTATTGTGGCTGACTTGGTTCTTCTTCTTGCTTTTCGATCACCAGGTACACCTCTATAATTCAATAGTTCCAAACTGAAGTTGTGAGATGAATGCATGGAGAATGTGAAGCTTAAGCCTGTTTTCGTTTTTTTGTGTTCTTTCGGATAATGTGATGAAGTAGTTCATTTGTTAGATTGTTAACAGTCCTTTTGTGTAATTATATTGGATTGTATGAATTTGAACCTTTGAAAAACGTTGCTGGTACTCGAGCATTACTAAATATTTGAGACTATTAGGATGATTGTTAATAGATTTGGATTTCAATTAAAGCCTAGCAGGTAGAGAAATTAGAAAGGATTCACTGATATCCTATTGTGATAGCATTTCCAGAACGATATTGGTTGATGGTATGAAAACAGGTTCGAGTGTTGAATAAGACATTACCATTTAGACTAAATCTCAAAATAAGTAGTATTAGTAGTTAATGAAGATAGACTAAAATAATCCGCTAATGAGCGTTTGTAGATCAACTAATTTGAATGATTTTTGTCGGAATTTACTAGGTCACTTGAGTAAATAACATCGCTTTAAATAGCAATTTGAATAAAATTAGTAACTAATGTTAGTGATGAACGTTAGCATGAAGTTCAAAATGACTTTTGTATTACACATAGTTAACTCCATTGGCTCAATTCATCTAATACGGTCGGTTTAAATTAATTAGAGAATGGTTAGTTTGTTCTGATATTTTGTCAAATTCGTATGCTATTTATAATTTTAGTTTTAGTATTATTCGCTTGTAGAATAAGGCATAAAACAATTTCCCTTATGCAAGCTCGAGTGCAATTTCCGTTCACATTGATTCAATAACTAATAAGAGGTCCGAGCTTATAAACATGCAATAAATTAGGACCTTTTCTCTTTTATTTAGAGACGAACTTAGTAGAAAAAATGTAGTCACTTTAGGATTGTCCTTTTAAAATAAACGAGATGAGCCTCGCCAAAAATACACCATTGTGGGGCCCTCGAATAATTGTCATGAAAACTTAGACTTGAAAGGACCGTCTAGTAAATTTCACGGTCCTTTTCCCAAAGTTAAATAGACGATAGACTCTTTAGGCACGACTTGAAATAAAATTACTTTCCTGAATACGGGTGTGCATTTATGTAACCCAAATCTTACTCTCGGCGAAACTGAAATACATTAGAGTCGCAGGCGTACTGGTTACGGTGCGGCTCGAAATGTGTTTTCGTAACGTCGCAATTCTTCTAAAAATAAGAGCGGAGCATTAAAAGCACATAGTTAAAATATATAAAAGAATCGGATAGAAACAAAAATTGCAATTGAGCGACCGTGCTAAAACCACGGAATCCGGGAGTGCCTAACACCTTCTCCCGGGTTAACAGAATTCCTTATCCAGATTTCTAGTTTCGCAGACTGTATTACACAGTCATAAATTTCCTCGGTTCGGGATTAAACCGGTGACTTGGAACACCATTATTTTTCTAAGTGGCGACTCTAAATTAAATAAACAAATCCCGTTTCGATTGTCCTTTAATTGGAAAAACTCCTCGCGCCCTCGCGGGTGCGTAAAAAGGAGGTGTGACAGCTCTGGCGACTCTGCTGGGGAAAATGATCTCGAACTTCGGTTCGGGGTCTAAGAACTCGAGCTCATTTAAATTGTTGTTTTGTCTATATCTGATTTTATTACATGTTTAATTAATGCGCTACATGTCTACCGCTTTGATATTAGTTGCACTGTGTATACAAACTGCTACATGTTTACCGCTTTGATATTGCGTGAACTGTATATAAAACTGTGCCGAAAACCCGTCTCTTCTTACCCCCGGGATGTGCTTACTGGTTGAGACTCCCCTTTCTGTTAGTGTCAATACCAAAAATAAGAAAAGAGGCAGGATAAGTTACAAAGCCGGACGATCCCGCGGGTCCCCGGTACGTAGCTCCCTCCTCAAATCCGAGTCGTCTGCTCGGGTACACGGTCTAGTACCATTGAAAAGCATCGGGATATTGAGCCTAGATTCAGGACGTTTATTTGCATCATCTCTAATTTAGGGGACTCAACACAGGGGTTGGGTCCGTCTAGGACAGGTAACCTGAAAGGAAAAGACCATCTTGCCATATCATATTTGTTGTGAGCATTTATTTAGACTGACATGCTGACCGGGTTCCTTTAAATACCGAAGAAAAACGGAAAAAGAAAAAACACAAAAGGAAATAGTATGGGGAAGTAAATATCTTTCAGAAAAATACAAAAATACGTTTTACCAACAAGTCAACGAATTTAGTTTGCCAATAAAAGACGGCAGAAGGTTGACTTTGCCGACAAAATGGGTTTTTGACAAAATGTGTTTTTGACAGTCAATAAAGGAAAGATAGTTGTTTTGACGGACCGAACTACGCGAGTTTGATTCTCACCGAGTGTGAGATACGTAGGCAACCTTTAAACGGGTCCAACTCCCATGTATTTCAAAATAAGTTTTAATGGCGGAACGCCAAGATATTTAATTGTGCCTTAACAACCACTTTTTTGACCAGTCAATTCCTGGGGCCCGTTTCGTTTTTTTAGAAAAGATAGTTTTGGGGCAAATAAAAATTTCGCTTTCATCTAAGAATTACCTTAAATAAATGTGCAGAATGAGCACGAGTCAGAATACAACCGAAGCTATCATAAACAAGGTCCCCTTAAGTTTGCATAGGTGGTGGAGCGACTTGGGCGAGCAAGGACAAGATGCCGTTAAGCCTGTACTTGGGAGATCTAGTGGGGCTGCTAAATATTCCCCCGAGAGGAGACATCATACGAGCTTTGATCTCATTTTGGGATCCGGCACACAATGTGTTCCACTTTTCAGACTTTGAACTCACACCAACAGTGGAAGAATTAGCCGGATATGTCGGAAGACCAAAGGTCCCTATGAGGGATCAATACCTTATTGCACCAAGGGTAGTGACAATACATCGGTTTTTGGATACGGTAAAGATCCGCAGAACTGTACACAACCCAGACTTATCAGAAGGGTTCTGCACTTTGGCATTTCTATATGACAAATATGGTCATTATGGGGGCTTCACCAAACACAAAAGCAAAATCTGCAGCGGAGACAACCAGTTAAAATGGGAGGAGCATAGACGCATCGCCTTCATGATAGCTTTCCTAGGTTCATTGATATTTCCTAGAAAAGATGGGAATATCAACATACAAGTGTCAGGGGTCGTCAGCACTTTGATGAAACAGAACAACAGTACTTTGGCTCCCATGATAATATCGGATATCTCTCGTGCACTCACCATCTGCAAAGCCGGAGGGACTTTCTTTGAAGCTTGCAATGTATTGCTCCAAATGTGGATGATCGATCACTTATGTCGTCATCCGCAATTTATGAGGTATAGTTCACCGAAGAAAACTTGTATAGAAGAGTTTCCTGCGAGGGTCGAGGGACATGAGTTGCCAGAGGGGATCAGCGGATGGATACGACTTTTGCGTTCGACTACAGCCAGCGGAATAGAATGGACGTTTGGTTGGCTACCCGTGGAAGAAGTCATATATGCATCAGCCGCAGAATCGTATTTATTGCTAATGGGCCTCAACAGCATCCAGCCCTACGCACCGGGTCGAGTATTGAGACAGTTGGGACGATGCCAAATAATCCCAAAAGAAGAAGACCTCAGCCCACATGTAGTTGAAATTGGACCAGGAGGACAGTTCCCTGAAGCACTGGTCCGAAAGATTTGGAGTGAGTGTCAGACATTAAAAATAGACACTCGGGTGCGAGATCGAGCCCGGGGCGAAGTATCGTCGGAATACCCTGCATGGTATAGTAGAGATCCGGAGCATCAAAGGCCCGCAAAAAGGCCTCACCTCAGGGAGTTTGCTGGAGCGTCACGAGAACAATGGGACTGGTTGGCTAGAGAAGAAGCCTATAGAACAAAGATCAGCAGGATAGAACAACGGACCCAAGAGCTCCAATTTGAAATGGATGTGCAAACTGCCGCCAACGAAGGAGATAAAAAGAAGTTGGCACAAGAAAATGACTTCCTGAGAGCTCAAATCCAGCAAATGAAAAGGGATGCTGACAGACAGTTGAGGAGTCGGGCAGACGAAAAATTGATAAAGGGTTTGAAAAGCCAAGTTGCCGATGTCCAAAGAGAATTGGAAGAGTCTAAGGCCCAAACAACGAGGATCTGAGCTAGCTAGAGAAAGGAGGCAAGGCACATCAACATGCACTTCACCTACAACGGGTGGAAGAGGATTACACCGAGATCATCACTAGTTTAAGGGAAGCAAATGTTGTCCTCAGAGAGCGGGTTTTCAAGCAAGCCCGAGATGCCAGAGCGGACCTCGACCGTTGCCACAACTTGATGGATCGACTGCAAGAACAAATAGACAGGCTCCTACACCAAGTCACCAACAACGATCAAAGATTGGGGGCGAAAAACCAGCAGATAGAGCGGCTACTCAGAGAAAGGAACATGATCAAGGACAGAATTGGAGAAATCGGGCACTATGTCACCATGAAGTGCCTAGCTTGCGAACAAATGCCCCGCACCGACCTTTTTGCTTCAATTATGGGCTATGTTCATCGGATCATGGAAGAATTAAGGGGACTACACAAGGACCTCACACCTAGGCCCGCGGCAAGGCCGAATGATGCCTCGCGGGCCCCCAGGAATTTTAGAGCAATAGACTTTTGATTGAAAATGTATTTTTGAAATATTGGGTCAAGCCAGTTGGCATGTTATTTTACGTTTTCGAGTCAAGCATTCCTTTATGTTGTAAGACCCGTTTTGTAACTTTAAGGCTTTATTTGATATAAAAGCTACTGAATTTTGCCACAATCCTGTTAACAGAACTACGCTCGGTCTGATTCACGCGAGAACGTGATACGTAGGCAATCCACATAAGATTCGACCACCACTAAAAAGAAAGGAATCCATAGGTTAAATAACAATAAGGCTTGCAAAGATAGTCGAAAAAGAAAAAAAAAAGAAAGAAGAAAAAGAAAAAGAAAAAGAAAAGGGCCGGAATGACGCATGTACATGTAGAAAGGGTTATTTGGTTAGGTGCATTTCATCCAACGTGCTATAACATATCCTGTCAAACTCGGTGAACTAACAAGTTTGTTGCATTTCCAGAAAGTTTAGCAATTGGTTTGACAGAATATACTGGCCAGCCATCACTACCGTACTAGATCCAAAGGACCAGTTACAGTAAGCATGTCGAGTTCTGGCAAGAGTCTCGAGGAAGAAAAATCCGAGTTACAAATCATGAAAGAAGAGGTAGACCGGTTAAAACAACAGATAACAGAGATGCACCTGGCCTGGGCCAGGGAACAGTCTTCACCAAACCGCCCCACTCTCGCCTCAGCTCCCGAACATCCGCCCATCGATCCTTCAACAAGCGCCCCAAGCTATCCATACTTTCAGGGGGAAAATCCATATGCCACCCACATTCCACCAGCCAAACCAAATCCTCCTCCAGTCACCCCTGTTTTTGTAGCACCTCCACCAGCTCCTCTGCAAAGGCCGGCCAGCGAGCCGTATGTTCAGATCCATGACAACACTTACTATCCTCCAGAGCCTACTTTCAGGGCTCCTGAACCACAATCACATACACCTCACTGGGATAATCCGGCAGAACCGGAAAAGCACTTTCAAAGTTCGGAACACGAGGAAGTTGTCAGAAAAGTTAAAAGCCTGGAGCAGTCCTTCAGGAACATGCACGGTTTGGGCAACCAGTTCAGCGTCGCCTATAAGGATCTGTGTCCATTTCCGGACGTCCAGTTGCCAGCAGGATTTAAAATGCCCAAATTCGACCTATACGAGGGGCATGGTGACCCAGTGGCCCACCTGCGGGGGTTTTGCAGTAAAATGAGAGGGGCCGGAGGACGGGACGAGCTTCTGATAGCCTACTTCGGCCAGAGTCTGGGAGGATCGGCGTTGGAGTGGTACACTAGACAGGATCCCAGTAGATGGTTTACGTGGGATGATTTGGCTCAAGCTTTTATCGGCCAGTTCCAATACAATCTTGAGATAATCCCCGACCGCCTATCATTGTTAAAATTAGAGAAGAAGCCTGCTGAAAGCTTCAGGGAATTTGGTTTCCGTTGGAGGGAACAGGCGGCCAGGGTAGATCCGCCGATGAGAGAGAGCGAGATGGTGGACTACTTCTTGCAGACATTAGAGCCCACCTACTTCGGACATCTGGTAACGTCCGTAGGCAAATCATTCACTGAGGTGATAAAAATGGGGGGTATGATCGAGGAGGGTTTGAAGGCCAACAAGATCATGAGTTACTCAGCACTGAAAGCCACCACTCAGGCTATCCAAAGTGGTACTGGAGGAGTACCGGGGAAAAAGAGGAGAGAGGAAGTTGCGGCCGTCGAGTCCGGGGCATGGTTCAGAAATAGAGGCCCCGCACCCCAATATAGCCCACCCCAACCTCACCACCAAAATTACTCCCACAACCCATATAACCACCCGCAACATTACTATCCCGCACCCGATCCCCATTTTACTGTCCACCATGCACAGTCCTATTCTGCACCTCCCGTTCATGCACCGTGGCGTGCACCGAACCCCCAGAACAATCATCCACCCCCAAGAGCTTACAGAAACCCCTCGGGCGCGAGTTTCCGTCCGAACCAAGCATTCAGGGGCGACAGGGCGCCGAGGCCAAAGACTTTCACTCCCTTGGGAGAATCTTACACCAGTCTGTTCCACCGGTTGAAGCAAGTAGGGTTGCTAAATCCGGTTGAAGCTAAGCTACCAAACCCTCTTCCGAAGAACCTGGACCATTCAGAAATTGCGCCTACTGCTCGGGATGTCCGGGACACGATACAGAAAAGTGTTGGAGGTTCAAGACGGCCATCCAGGAGCTCATTGACACTCGCAGGATTGAGGTCCAGACTCCAACAGAGCCCAACATCAACCAAAACCCGCTTCCAACTCATCATGAGACCAATATGATCGAGCTGGTACGGGCGGAGGAAGGAAAGGAGAAAGCCTCTCAGACTGTAATGATGATTAAGTCTAGCGGGGCAGGAACGAGAAAAGGGCCAAGCCTTGATGAGTCGCCCAGTTGCAAGAAGGACATACCAGGAGAGTCGGAAACAGGAAAGGAAAGTGTGAACGAAGTACCGGTGAAGCCGGCCAAGATAGTTGTACCAGGGGCAGCAATCAAGCCCATCTTGACAGTAGCAGGCATTCGAATGGATCCTTTCATCATCCAGCCGGCAACACAGCTGCCAGTAACTGATAGCCGGGCCGTCCCATGGAATTATGCTCGGATTACAACGACCTACAGAGGAAAGGAGGTGAAAGAGGAAGTTTGTGAAGCCCAAGGGTTGACCCGCTCGGGGAGATGTTTTGCCCCCTGCGGAATTGAGGAAGACCACTCCGGCAGCATTGAAAAAGCCGGTAACCGATGAAGAAGCGGAAGAATTCTTGAAAAAGATGAAGCTGCATGACTACTCTGTCTTAGAGCAGTTGAAGAAGACTCCGGCGCAAATATCATTGCTATCCTTGCTGATACATTCTGAAGAACATCGGCAAGCATTGATGAAAGTCCCTGAATGAGGCACATGTACCGGATAAAATCTCAGTAAGCCATTTGGAGAAGATCACCAATAGGATCTTCGAAGCAAATCGGATCACCTTCACCGATGACGAGTTGCCTGAGGAAGGCACTGAGCACAACAGGGCTTTATATCTTACGGTGAAGTGTGAAGAGGCGGTGGTTACCAAAGTCCTTGTCGATAACGGGTCCAGTGCTAACATTTGTCCTCTCTCTACACCTGGGCAAATTAAAAGTAGACATCGGCAGGGTACGCAAGAACAACGTATGTGTTCGAGGGTTTGACGGAGGAGGCAAAGCGTCGGTTGGTGACATAGTGCTAATCTTGACAATTGGGCCAGTGGAGTTCACCATGGAATTCCAGGTGCTGGACATGGTGGTGTCATATAACCTCCTAATAGGGCGACCATGGATCCATGCCGCAAGAGCAGTTCCATCCAGCTTACACCAACTCGTCAAGTTTGAATGGGACCAACAAGAGATCGTCGTCCATGGAGAGAACGGTCTACAATCAGGCACCATCATCCCCTTTGTTGAAACAGAAGAAGATGTTGGGCCATGGGTATACCAGGTCTGCGATGTGGTGTCAGCCAACCGAGTTCCGGAAGGGGAATGTATTCCCGATGACAGGACAATTACTGCAGATGTCATGGTGGCTCACGAAATGTTGCGACATGGTTTCATACCCGGTAAAGGTCTAGGTGCATCTCTGCAAGGAATCACACAACCGGTATCAGTGGTCGAAAACTTGGGAACCTTCGGCTTGGGATTCCATCCAACATCAGAGGACATCCGGCGAGCAAAGAGGAGTAAGCAGAAGACATGGGTGCTCCCAAAGCCTGTTCCACGCCTTTCCCAATCTTTTGTCAGGTCCGGAGCAAGAGGATATCCAACGACAAAGATTCCCGGCCCTACGATCAGGCCAGACGAAGAGTTCTTCAGGAAGTTCGAGGACCTATTCACAGATGTATGTATGCTCGAGGATGGTGAAGGATCCAGTCACGCCGAGATACAGTTTGTGGGACCAAAGGCAAAACTGAATAACTGGAAGGCTACTCCTCTCCCCGTCCGGAAGGAGTCTTGGTAGTTTGTCTTGGATTGTTTTTCTTTCGAAATTTTGTGTTGGGGGTTTGTCCCCGGAGTAAAATCCCATTGTTTTTAGTTCATTTCTGATTTAAGTTTGCAGTTTGTTTTCCCTTTGTACAATTCCCATTAATGAAATTTGGTTCCTTCGTGTCTAATTTTGTTTATCTTTTTCCTTCTTTTTACTTTTCTGAACAGCCTTCTTGCAACTGATCTTAATGATATGGCGTGCTTAAAGATTAATCAACCCAGTCTAGAAAGTCAATCGGGTTTGGAAATAATAACGCATGAAATAAGAAGTGACGAGAGTGAGTCAGAGTACGGCGATGATGAAGCCGTGGAAGAAATCGGTGAAGAATTAAGTCACTTCGAGGAAAAGCCCAAACCGAATTTAAATGATACCGAGGCCGTTAATCTAGGGAATGCGGATGACGTCAAAGAAACCCGGATAAGTGTCCATATTGAACCCAATCTGAGAGAAGAACTGATCAAAACGCTCATGGAGTTTAAAGACATTTTCGCATGGTCGTACGACGACATGCCCGGACTCAGCACTGATCTAGTGGTTCATAGATTACCCACTGATCCGGCATATCCTCCCGTCAAGCAGAAACTGCGGAAATTCAAGACGGAGATGAGTGTGAAGATTAAGGAGGAAGTAACCAAGCAATTGCAGGCGAAAGTCATTCGTGTCACTCGATACCCTGAATGGTTGGCTAACGTAGTACCGGTGCCAAAGAAAGACGGAAAGATCAGAGTATGCGTGGACTATCGCAATCTCAACAAGGCAAGCCCTAAGGATAACTTCCCGCTTCCCAATATCCATATCCTGATTGATAATTGCGCCGGACGCGAAATCGGATCCTTTGTGGACTGTTATGCGGGATATCATCAGATTTTGATGGATGAAGAGGACGCAGAAAAGACGGCTTTTATCACACCGTGGGGGACTTATTGCTACCGAGTGATGCCGTTTGGTTTGAAGAATGCAGGGGCAACATATATGAGGGCGATGACTACGGTATTCCATGACATGATACACAAGGAAATTGAGGTGTACGTGGATGATGTGATCATAAAATCTAGGCGTCAAGAAGACCATGTTGCCGACCTCGGGAAGTTCTTTCAAAGACTTCGAAGGTACGACATCAAGCTCAATCCGGCCAAATGCGCATTCGGAGTTCCATCAGGAAAGTTGCTAGGATTCATCGTCAGCCGACGGGGCATTGAGTTGGACCCATCCAAAATCAAGTCCATTCAGGGAGTTACCCCCGCCGAAGAATAAAACAGAGGTAATGAGTCTGTTGGGAAGGTTGAATTACATTAGTAGGTTTATTGCCCAACTTACGGCAACCCGTGAACCCATATTCCGTCTATTGAAAAAAGACGCGGCGATAGAATGGACGGCAGAATGTCAAGAAGCGTTTGACCGGATCAAAGGGTATCTGTCAAATCCACCTGTACTAGTTCCGCCTGAACCGGGCAGACCCCTGATTCTTTATTTGACGGTTTTGGAGAATTCGTTCGGCTGCGTACTGGGGCAGCATGACCTTACTGGCAGGAAGGAACGGGCCATTTACTACCTCAGCAAGAAATTTACAGTCCACGAGGTCAAGTACACTCATCTAGAAAAGACATGTTGCGCCCCTGACTTGGGTAGCCCAAAAGCTGAAACACTATTTGTCTTCTTACACCACTTACCTCATTTCGCGTCTGGATCCGTTGAAGTATATTTTCCAGAAACCTATGCCTACAGGGAGGTTAGCAAAATGGCAAATATTACTTACGGAGTTCGACATCATATACGTGACAAGGACGGCTATGAAAGCTCAAGCCCCGGCCGATCACTTAGCCGAGAATCCCGTTGACGACGAATACGAACCTTTGAGGACGTATTTTCCAGATGAAGAAGTATTGCAAATTGAAGGGGTTAGAACTAACCAAGGATCCAGGGTGGAAGCTCTTCTTCGACGGAGCGGCGAACGCAAAAGGAGTCGGAGTAGGGGCTGTGCTCATATCTGAAACAGGACATCATTATCCTGTTACTGCTCAACTGCGTTTTCACTGTACCAATAATATGGCCGAGTACGAGGCATGTATCTTGGGGTTGCGATTAGCGGTGGACATGGATGTACAGGACGTCTTGGTCTTGGGGGACTCGGACCTTCTTGGTACATCAGATTCAGGGAGAATGGGAAACCAGAGATTTAAAGCTTATCCCATATCGTCAGTGTTTGCATGATTTGACCAAACGCTTTCGATCGGTAGAATTCAAGCACATCCCAAGGATGCATAATGAGGTTGCCGACGCGTTGGCTACTTTAGCATCAATGCTACATCACCCGGACAAGGTTCGTGTCGATCCATTACACATCCATGTCCGGAATCAACATGCTTATTGTAATGTGATAGAGGAAGAGGTGGATGGTGAGCCGTGGTTTCATGATGTCAAGGAATACCTCAGGTTAGGAGTATACCCAGAGCAAGCAACCGGAGATCAAAAGCGAGCTATTCGGCGGTTGGCGAACGGATTTTTCCTTAGTGGAGGGGTGTTGTACAAAAGAACCCCAGATTTGGGATTGTTGAGATGTATAGATGCAAGTCAAGCCACAACAGTGATGACGGATATACACTCGGGAGTTTGCGGACCACACATGAGTGGATACGTATTGGCAAAGAAGATTCTTCGAGCAGGATATTATTGGCTCACTATGGAGCGGGATTGTATAAGTTTCGTGCGAAGATGCCATCGGTGTCAGATACACGGAGATTTGATTCATTCTCCGCCGACTGAATTGCATACAATGTCCGCACCATGGCCGTTTGTCGCATGGGGTATGGATGTTATCGGACCTATTGAGCCTGCAGCTTCCAATGGTCACAGGTTCATTCTGGTAACGATTGATTATTTTACCAAGTGGGTGGAGGCCAAAACATTCAAATCAATGACCAAGAAGGCGGTGGTGGACTTCGTACACTCCCACATCATTTGTAGGTTTGGAATTCCAAAGATGATCATTACGGATAACGGTGCAAATCTTAACAGTGGATTGATGAAAGAGGTATGTCAACAGTTCAAGATTACACACCGAAATTCCACACCGTATCGCCCAAAAGCAAATGGTGCGGTCGAGGCAGCAAACAAGAACATAAAGAAGATATTGAGGAAAATGGTAGAAGGATCTAGGCAATGGCATGAAAAGTTACCATTTGCGCTGTTGGGTTATCGCACTACCGTCCGGACTTCGGTAGGTGCAACTCCTTACTTGTTGGTATACGGGACCGAAGCAGTAATACCCGCAGAAGTTGAGATTCCATCCCTCCGAATCATCGCTGAAGCTGAGATTGATGACGACGAGTGGGTCAAAACCCGATTAGAGCAATTGAGCTTGATCGATGAAAAGAGATTGACAGCAGTATGTCACGGCCAATTGTATCAAAGGAGAATGGCGAGAGCATATAACAAGAAGGTACGTCCCAGAAAATTTGAAGTGGGACAGCATGTGCTGAAGAGAGTTCTACCACATCAGGCCGAAGCGAAAGGCAAGTTCGCTCCAAATTGGCAGGGACCATTTGTGGTGACTAGAGTATTATCCAACGGCGCTCTATGTCTGACGGATGTTGAGGGAAGATGCACCGATATGGCTATCAATTCTGATGCAATCAAGAGATATTATGTGTAATTCTTTAATGCATTTGTCAACGTTTGGTTTCGTTTGTGTGTACTTGGCATTTTTCGGAGAATGAAATGACAGAGGCAATTTTTCTACTACCCAAACACTTTAACCTTTGTTTCCCCATTTGAGCCTTAACTATTCTTTCATATACCCTCTTTCGGAATCATCAAGGAAGATGCGTAACAGAACAGAAAAGAAACAAAGAAGTAATACAAGAAAAAGTGAACTACGTTCGACCTGATTCCTCAAGAAGGATACGTAGGCGCCACACGGCTCGGTCATAATAAAATAAAAATCAAAAAATCCCCCAAGCAACAAAACTGGGGCAGAAGTCATTGTTTCGTTGGAAAGATAGTGTGGATTCCGAAAGTTGTAATAAGCTAACCGTCGAGGCTAAACCCCTTTCTTCAGCCTCACGCGCGGAAACCATATTAAGAACCAGAAAGACCTCTCGATCAGTATTTGAGAAGTGCCAAGTCATGTGAACAAAAGCCAAGAGTGACATCCCGACCCTCGATTGAATGAAGGATGCACAAGCCGAAAGGGGATAACGCTCTAGAAGGAATCTCAGGGGTGATACCCCGCCGCAGGGAAAGAAAACGTAAATGAGAGAGTCTTAACGGTGAAAACCCTCGAGGGCACCTTGAGGCGAAGGAAGTTGAGAGAAATGAAATGAGAGAGTCTTACGGTGAAAACCTTTACGGGCACCTTAAGGCGACGGGAGATAGAGAGAAATGAGAGAATCTCATTAGTGAAAACCCTTTGAAGGGCACTGTGAGGTGACAAGACGAGATGGTTACAAGATGTCTGCATGAGACAGGGTTTGGACATCCGTTTACCTCTAGCAGGAGAACGCGGCATCAGAAAGTGATTGATATGAATAGACTGGGTAGTTTAATCTCAAAGGCGCGGCATAACCATTGGATCGGGCACACATTCAGATAAGTTTTCCTATTTTTGAGTTCAGAAAAGTTTTTCTCTTCTTTTGTCATTTGCGGTCAGTATTCTTTTCTTTTCTTTCATTTTCGAAAATTGATTTTTCAAAGCTTACTACCAAGTCTCCCAAAGCAGTATATTGAAAGTGAATAGGCGTGGAACGAGGCAATAAGACAGAAGTCATTACGATAGCAAGATTGGGATGACAGGCTGAGTGGAAGGTTCGCAAGAATTATGGAGTGTGATGGACACATGTGGCATGTCCGAAAGATGATTTCACGCAACAGATCACCGGCTAAAAAGAGTCGGATTAAACCAAAGATTGGAATAAAAGGAAATATGAGAGGTCTTTCGTGGAAAGAGCACCGTCCCCAGCAAGCGTCAACGTCGTCCTCAAAGTTCGAGAGAGGCCAAGCAGCTGAAAGAGAATGGCCCCAACAAGAGTGGCACGACCACTCACCGCATTTTGAAACTAACAATTTTTCTTTGATTTAAAAGCAGGAAAAGAGGGTTCGTCGGCAGAAAAGCATACCGTCCAGAAGTTTATCAAACTGGGGCAGAAAATTTTCTCTTGTTGCGAAAATTTTCTTGAAAGCAAAGACTCAGTGGATAAGGGTAGAAAGCAACACAAGATTTCGGGAAATACCAGCTCCGAGCAGAATAGTTTTGAGGAAGGCCAGACGACACGATGGGGTGATCTTTGAGCCTGGTATCACCCCCAGCAGTTGTGGGGAAAATAAAACAATGGCTTCGAGATTCCCCTAGCAGTATTACATCCCATAATTTGTTCGAGGAGGCAAAAGCGTGAGTCCCGCAGGAGGTATGGGAAGAAGGAAGAGAATGAGGGGTGAAGGAAACAAAGAATTCTTCCTCAGCAGCATCATCCCCAGCAGGCGAGTAAACAGTTCAAAAATATCCCCAGCAGCCAGGAGAAAAGTAATACGACCCAGGGGAAGGCAATTCCCAGACAAGACAATTCAGAAGAGAAGGTGGCCCGAGAGGCAATGCAGGAAGAAGAAAACGGTACAAGAGGCAAAGGAAGGTAATCAAGATAGGATGAAATCAGTGAGTTGAAGTCAGGGAGCCCGCCCGGAGAATGGAGTGGCGATTTAATTTTGAAGTTATAGTTGAAGTCGGGAGCCCGCCCGGAGAATGGAGTGGCGATTTAATTTTGAAGTTATAGTTGAAGTCGGGAGCCCGCCCGGAGAATGGAGTGGCGATTTAATTTTGAAGTAGTAGTCGAAGTCGGGAGCCCGCCCGGAGAACGGAGTGGCGATTTAATTTTGAAGTAGTAGTTGAAGTCGGGGAGCCCGCCCGGAGAATGGAGTGGCGATTTAATTTTGAAGTAGTAGTTGAAGTCGGGGAGCCCGCCTGGAGACTGGAGTGGCGATTTAATTTTGAAGTAGTAGTTGAAGTCAGGGAGCCCGCCCGGAGAATGGAGTGGCGATTTAATTTTGAAGTAGTAGTTGAAGTCAGGGAGCCCGCCTGGAGAATGGAGTGGCGATTTAATTTTGAAGTTATAGTTGAAGTCGGGGAGCCCGCCTGGAGAATGGAGTGGCGCTTTTATCTTGAAATAGTAGTTGAAGTGAGGGAGCCCGCCTGGAGAATGGAGTGGCGATTTAGTTTTGAAGTTATAATTGAAATCAGGGAGCCCGCCCGGAGAACGGAGTGGCGATTTAATTTTGAAGTTATAGTTGAAGTCAGGGAGCCCGCCCGGAGAATGGAGTGGCGATTTAATTTTGAAGTTATAGTTGAAGTCAGGGAGCCCGCCTGGAGAACGGAGTGGCGATTTAATTTTGAAGTAGTAGTTGAAGTCAGGGAGCCCGCCTGAAGAATGGAGTGGCGATTTAGTTTTGAGTTGTAGTTGAAGTCAGGGAGCCCGCCTGGAGAATGGAGTGGCGATTTAATTTTGAAGTAGTAGTTGAAGTCAGGGAGCCCGCCTGGAGAATGGAGTGGCGATTTAATTTTGAAGCAGTAGTTGAAGTCAGGGAGCCCGCCTGGAGAATGGAGTGGCGATTTAATTTTGAAGTAATAGTTGAAGTCAGGGAGCCCGCCCGGAGAATGGAGTGGCGATTTAATTTTGAAGTAGTAGTTGAAGTCAGGGAGCCCGCCTGGAGAATGGAGTGGCGATTTAATTTTGAAGTTATAGTTGAAGTCAGGGAGCCCGCCTGGAGAATGGAGTGGCGATTTAATTTTGAAGTTATAGTTGAAGTCAGGGAGCCCGCCTGGAGAATGGAGTGGCGATTTAATTTTGAAGTTATAGTTGAAGTCAGGGAGCCCGCCTGGAGAATGGAGTGGCAATTTTATTTTGAGTAGTAGTTGAAGTCAGGGAGCCCGCCTGGAGAATGGAGTGGCGATTTTATTTTTAAGTAGTGGTTGAAGTCAGGGAGCTCGCCTGGAGAATGGAGTGGCGATCTATTTTGGTTGAGGAAAGCGGTTGAATGTAACAGAAATCTCCGGCATGAATCCAAGTTCGTAAGCAGAGGGAGGCAACAAGGATCAGAACAGATATATTCAGATTGCGAAGGAGAATAGTTCAAAGATCATAAAGAAGGAAACAACGGTCGGAGTTCGGCAATTAAGATAGGCCGAAATAACAATGGGCAGAAGAAAAGAAGCATCAGAAGGAACACCAAGTCAGACAGGATGGCAAGGAGCGCGACAAGATCAAGTTAAAAAGGATAGATAAGAACTCGTAGTACTGTAACTTAGTCTAGCTTCTTGTTTTTGTTGCTTAGTGCGGTGTAACAAGGAGATCAGCTAAGCAGTGGCAACAGCGGTAACAGCAGTAACAGCGAGATCGCAACAGTCATGGTAGTCCCAGCTACCAGAACTTCCCGAACTACATTGACCTGATTCCCTTTTAGCCAGGGATATGTAGGAGACCTTTGAAGCAAGGTTCGGTCAAAACTTTTCCAAAATGCTTCATACGGAGTGCTCGAATGGGCAAAAATCGCTTATATCCGCTCATTTATCTTTGCACGAAAACTCTGCGTGTTTACGCGCAAAGAGGGGCAGCTGTGAGCACGTGATTTTTGCCTTACCTGAGAAGTACTCCCAGAAAATTCAAAATAAAAATAGTTTCGTGTTGGGCATGATTTTTGTGATTTTGTGTTATTTTTATCTTAAATTTGCATTTTTGTGTGCGTATTTAGTTATTTAAATTAGTAAAATACAAAAAAATATATACTAGGTTTTGCATTTTTAGTGTTTGATACCGAAATTATGTGGTTTGCATTTTTAGGTGATATGTAATTGTGTAGGATAATTGTAGTAAAAAATTTAATTGTGTTAGAAGTTAATATGTATATATATTAATATATATATATATATACATGCATGTATATATATATATATGTATATATATATATATATATATATATATATATATATATATATATATATATATATATATATATATATATATATATATATATATATATATATATGTAATACAACATGGAGGCTAGTGTGGGACATGGAAATCGGATTGGGCCAGAACCCAGTCCTTGGCAACAAAGCCCAATCCAAATGCCCATCACCCGAATCCCTACCCAAATCCATCGTTGACCCGCCCCGGAATACCTTTAATCTGAGCCGTTGGATGCAATAATCCAACGGTCCGGACTAACCCATCACTTTTCAATATACCAAACCCCCCCCCAAACCCGTTTTTTCTCCTTCATTTCACCCCCTCATCTCTCAAAGCCTCCTCTCTGAGAGAGGTAAGGAACCCTAGCCGCCACCACCCCCCACCGCCTTTAAGCCGGCGGCAACGACGCCAATGGCCGCCCGGTCAACACCGTAGTTCTCCCTGAACCTCCTCTCCACGAACCCCTTATCCGTCGACCTCGAATCATACCGGGCCATCTCGAATCGTCACTCAAGTGTTCGAGAAGAACCCTAAAATTACCCAACCCGCCCCAAGTTCACACCGAACAACCATAGAACCTCCCTCATCCCAAACTTAGCATACAGACCATTCAATTCAACCTGGGTATTATCGAACCGTTCGAATGATTGAAAGACTCGAAGAGCTGGCACGAGGCTAGAGAATTTGAGGTTGTTAATCAACCTTAATCGTGTGTTCTCAGCCGAGAACATCCGATTAATGTTTATTTCAACTTCAAATGAGAGAAGTGTAACTTTCAAGTTCGAAGCAGGCTCGGATTGGGTTTTAGGTATCTACCATTGTTGTTTCTTTATTCTCCTTTTTCTTTGATTCCAATCTCTTTTCTGTTTTCGTTTGTTTCATATTTTAGTAGTGATATTCATCTCTTCTGTCACGCCTTAGTTCAAATGCAGAGTTCATAAGTCTAGGAGTCTATTTGTTTGTTTAAATTCAGTTCATAAGTCTAGGAGTCTAGGAGTCCATTTGTTAGTCTTTGCGAAGTTGAAATGGGAAGCCTTCTGTTTTCGAATCTGCACAGACCTGTATCTCTGTTTGTGTATTGTTTTGCTTAGTTTTGATTCAGTTAAGTCATGATATGGTTTCAGATTGATCCTCGCTATTCATTACATTAACTGATTCCTTGCTTGTTCGTTTGTGTTCAAACCAATAAAAACTCGCACCAAGTTCTGAATATTGATCCCTGTTGAGGATACTCAATTTGATTTGAGCTCCTTAGCAATAATTATTGACTGACTTAGAGTAAGGAATTAGTTATAGCTTCAGAATGATGGTTGATTTAAGTTAAAACAGTAACTCTAGGCATCGGGGAGTTTAATTTAGGAAGTAAAAGCATTGGAGAATTGTTTAATTAGAGTGCTCTGTTACTATGCATTAAAATACAATTAAAACATGGTAGTGGGATACAAGACATAATGGAAGGGATCTAAGAGGAGATAATTAAAGACCCATGCTGGATTGAATTAAAAAGGGGTTAAAACACACACTAATGGGGAACACAGAGAAGAGCATGGGATTGTCTGATCAAGAATTATGGGCAGGGGTTTAGTTTTAGTGTGCTGCCCCACTAGGAGGAAAATCTGAAAAAACACTATATAGGGATACACAGCACACACGGGTAAAAGGGGATCCTACACACATAGACAGACACAAAAAGAGATAGAAAAACAGAAGAATAGACCTTAAACACACACATGAGGGCATACACTTGGGAGAGAAGAAATTGAGAGGTCTTAAGCATAGAGAATAGGGAGAGAACAGTGAGGATTCTGCTGTTTATCACATCATAAGGGTCAGCTGAAGGTTGTTCTTTTGTCTGTTTTGGAATCCGAGTATCTGAAGTTCTTCCTCTTTTCTTCAAGTGTTACCTGTTCCTACTGGATTTATGGTCTGTTGAAAGCGTTAAATCATTTGTTGGTCTGTCTGGTTTTAGCTTGGAAGTTGAGTGAATCTGTTTGGGATTTGAGTGTTGTCGCTTGGTTTTTGCAAGTTCTTTGGGTCTGTTCTGTTGTTGGTTAGAGCTATAAGTTGCTGCTGTGATTTGCTCATCCTGCTGTGACGCTATTGTGGCTGACTTGGTTCTTCTTCTTGCTTTTCGATCACCAGGTACACCTCTATAATTCAATAGTTCCAAACTGAAGTTGTGAGATGAATGCATGGAGAATGTGAAGCTTAAGCCTGTTTTCGTTTTTTTGTGTTCTTTCGGATAATGTGATGAAGTAGTTCATTTGTTAGATTGTTAACAGTCCTTTTGTGTAATTATATTGGATTGTATGAATTTGAACCTCTGAAAAACGTTGCTGGTACTCGAGCATTACTAAATATTTGAGACTATTAGGATGATTGTTAATAGATTTGGATTTCAATTAAAGCCTAGCAGGTAGAGAAATTAGAAAGGATTCACTGATATCCTATTGTGATAGCATTTCCAGAACGATATTGGTTGATGGTATGAAAACAGGTTCGAGTGTTGAATAAGACATTACCATTTAGACTAAATCTCAAAATAAGTAGTATTAGTAGTTAATGAAGATAGACTAAAATAATCCGCTAATGAGCGTTTGTAGATCAACTAATTTGAATGATTTTTGTCGGAATTTACTAGGTCACTTGAGTAAATAACATCGCTTTAAATAGCAATTTGAATAAAATTAGTAACTAATGTTAGTGATGAACGTTAGCATGAAGTTCAAAATGACTTTTGTATTACACATAGTTAACTCCATTGGCTCAATTCATCTAATACGGTCGGTTTAAATTAATTAGAGAATGGTTAGTTTGTTCTGATATTTTGTCAAATTCGTATGCTATTTATAATTTTAGTTTTAGTATTATTCGCTTGTAGAATAAGGCATAAAACAATTTCCCTTATGCAAGCTCGAGTGCAATTTCCGTTCACATTGATTCAATAACTAATAAGAGGTCCGAGCTTATAAACATGCAATAAATTAGGACCTTTTCTCTTTTATTTAGAGACGAACTTAGTAGAAAAAATGTAGTCACTTTAGGATTGTCCTTTTAAAATAAACGAGATGAGCCTCGCCAAAAATACACCATTGTGGGGCCCTCGAATAATTGTCATGAAAACTTAGACTTGAAAGGATCGTCAAAATACGAATTCGTGTCCGTTTATTTAAAATGTTGACTGAAGTCAGCAAAAATAAACCTTTAAGTAAAAAATTCTTATTTTTATCAACTTTCAACATAAAATCTTTTCGGAAACATGCTCGGACTGCACATGCAAATCGAGGAGGGTAAAAATGAGATTTTAAGGCTTAAGAGGACAAAATTGATTTCTAAAACATAAGATGAACTTTTGGGTCATCACATTCTCCACCTATAAAACAACCATTCAACCTTGAACGGACATAGAAAAGTACCTGAGCTGGTGAAAAGATGGGGATATCCACTCCGCATATCGAACTCAGACTCCCAGATAGCTGCCTCAATAGGCTAACCTCTCCACTATACCCGAACTGAAGGATAACTCTTCGACCTCAACCGACAAACCTACCGATCTAGAATAGCTAATGGCTCTTTCTTGTAGGTCAAATACTTGTCCAACTGGACAGTGCTGAAATCTAACACGTAGGATGAATCGTTGTGATACTTCTGGAGCATGGAAAAATGGAACACCGGATGGACTACTAATAAACCAGGTGGAAATGCATGTCTATAGGCCACCTCTCCCACTCACTCAAGAATCTCAAAAGGCCCGGTACACCTAGGGTTCAACTTGCCCTTCTTTCCAAACCTTATTACACCCTTCATAGGTGATACCCGAAGCAACACTCTCTCTCTCTGACCATGAATGCCATATCGCGAACCCTACGATCAACATAACTCTTCTGCCTGGAATGAGCTATGCGAAGTCTAATCTTTAATGATCGTAGCCTTATCTAAGTCATCTTGTACCAAATCTGTACCCAATAATCGAGCCTCTCCCAGCTCAAACCATCCCATCGATGATCGACACCGTCTAACATATAATGCCTCATAGGGAGCCATCTTGATGCTCGATTGATAGTTTTTGTTGTAGGTGAATTTTGCAAGGGGCAAGAACTGACATGAGCAGAGCATATCCTCCAAGATCTAAATAGTACGCACGAATTGTCCGGTGTTTGAAATGTTGTTCTCAACTCAACCCGTGTACCCAACTCACATTGTATTACCCTCCAGAAGTGCAAAGTAAACTGCGTACCTCGATCATAATTGATAGACACGGGCACACTGTAAAATGAATGATACTCGAATATAAATCGATGCCAACCATTTTGAAGAATCGATCAGAAATGAAATGCACGGACTTGGTCAGTCTATCCATAATAACCCAAAAGACATTGAACTTCCTCTAACACTTCCACTAAGGAATTTCTGTCTTCTGAAGCAAATTACCAAGCCGCTGATGCTCGTACGTTACTTGCTAAAAATTTAGACATCGAGCTACATATGCAACTATATCCTTCTTCATCCTCCTCCACTAATAATTCTGCTGCAAGTCGTGATACATCTTGGGTCCCCCAAATGAATAGAATATCGGGAACTGTAGGCCTCCTTTAGAATCAACTCACGAAGTCTATCCTTATTAGGCACACAAACACAACCCTAAATCCTCAAAACTCCATCATCTCAAACTATAACTTGCTTGGCATCATCGTGCTGCATTGTGTCCCTAAAGACAAGAAAATGAGGTTCATCATATTGTTTCTCCCTGATGCGCTCAAACAAAGAAGACCGGGCGACTGTGCAAATTAAGACACAACTCGGCTCAAAAACATCCAACCTCACGAACTAATAGGCTAAGGACTGAATATCTAATGCAGTCGGTCTCTCACCGAGTGGAATGTACGCAAGGCAGCCCATACTAGGTGACTTCCTAATCAAAGCATCGCCCACTATATTGGCTTTCTCGGGATTATACAAGATGGTGATATTATAGTCTTTCAATAGCTCCAACCATCTTCTCTGCCTCAAATTGAGCTCCTTTTTCTTGAACAAATACTGCAAATTCTAATAATCCGTGAACACCTCATATGACATGTATAAAGATAGTGCCTCTAAATATTTAGCATGTGAACAATGGCTGCCAGTGCCAAGTCATGAACATGATAATTCCTCTCGTGAACCTTCAACTACCATGAATCACATGCAATAACCTTGCCACCCTGAATCAATATTGCACAGACTCCAATATGAGATGTGTCACAATATACTGTATAAGTCCCTAAAGTTGTGGGAAACACCAATACCGACGTTGTAGTCAAAGCTATCTTGAGTTTCTGAAAGGTCTTCTCACACTCGTCTGACCATCTAAACAGGGCACCCTTCTAGGTCAACCTGGTCAATGAGGCTACTATAGATGAAACCCCTCAACAAATCGGTGGTAATACATTGTCAATAACAAGAAACTATAGATCGTAGTGGTCGAAGTAGACCTAGGCTAATTCTTAACGACCTCATCTTCTTAGGATCCACCTAAATGCCCTCTACTAATACAACGTGCCCTAAAAAACATTTGAGTCCAGCCAAAACTCGCATTTTGAAAACTTAGCATACAACTGGCTGTCTCTCAGCATCTGAAGTGCGATTCGAAGATGTTGCTCTTGCTCCTCTCGATTGCAGGGATTAGATCAAGATATCATAACATCGGGGTTAGTGCCCACCACTCTGAACCATATTTCTAGGATGGACTCCTACTAACAGGTCTCCACCTCTAGTGGCTTGACCTCGACCTCTAGCGGCCTCACCTCTACCTCTGGCTCCCTAACCCCTACCTCTAGCTGGCTATGTGAGTGATGAAGCAACCGATGCCGAAATCATGGCACGAAAACTTTGTTGTGGCGCACTGATGTTCTGGACATCAATACCATACAAGAGGGGGGTGATTTGTATGGTACCTAATTTTCGCACTAGAAGAACCTGGTTCTTCTAGATCTACATACAATCATTGGTTGCGGAATTAAGAGTGCATAAAATAAAGAGCACATATTTTTTACGTGGAAAACACCTGGGTCAAAAGGTGAAAAACCCACGACCTACTACTCAGTCGGATTTTCCCAAACTTCCACTAAAATCACTAAGCCAAAACAACATTTACAAAACTCTTTGTACACCTAAGGATTAAACTCTAATCCCAGTGTAGCACACAACCTCAATTACCGCGACACCTGCAAGTTAACTCTAACTTGAATACTCAAAGTACCTAATACAATTTCTTCTAGATAAAGCTGAAAGGTACAATATGAAAACTCCTACTGTAATTGAACTAGAAATAAAGAAAGACACAATGGAATTGGTTCTTCACTCTGGTTCATGTAACTTCAAATTTGCACACTTGATTTACACACAAATTGCTTGCAAAATCACCTAGCCCTTTTTCTCTCAATTTTGTTTAACTTCTGCATATGTGCAATCACCTGTAAAAGAGAACAATCATTATTATTTATAGAGTTAGTAATCATAGTATGATTAAAACTTGAAACTGATCTTTTATCAAATTCGAGTCCTGGAACAATTCAAACTCCAATCCTTATTCTTGATTCGGATGCAGTTCTCTTCACATAAGGAGACTTCAATTGTTTATCCTATGCAACATTTTCTATCAACTCAGAAGATATTGTTGCTGATCCTTGAGACTTATCTTCTCCAAACGCATCTCACATGTGTAAGTATATTAACACTGTGTCTCACATGATGGACCTAGTTCATGATTGAGTTTATTTTGTCAATCTTCAAAACATCATCTGAACTTGGGCAAAAAAATTTCCTCTTTTTGATAATGACAAACTCCGTGTTTTTATTAATCAGAGACACTATGGAACTCAACTTAATTTCATAATTTAATTTAACTTATCATTAAGGACCAGGTTTAATCAAGTTATAAATATCACTTTATTTCAGAATACAAAATAAAGCACAATATCTCTTCCCCCTTTTGGCATCATCGAAAAGTTGCATATTATATGAATCTTAGATGTTAATTATTGCTCATGGTCACTGGGGCAACTGCAAGTGAAAATATAATTTAGTTAATCACTAATCAAATTCACAAATAATTTAACTATTAGATTAGTAGTTTTATAGAACAAGAGAAAACAAAGCACATTGTCATTGATTAGGAGGGTTTTCTACAAAACAGACCACAAAAAGGAAACAAACATTCAACCATGAGGAAAAAATAGAAAAATGTCCTGAATTTGGGTCACTGAGGGGGTTTCTAAACTGTTTCTAGGGCTTGGAGGAAATACAGGGTTGGGATTGATGAATATTAAGCGTTGTTTGGAGCATCCGTTCACTCTTTTCCTTTTCCTTTGCTATCTCGGCTTTGAGGCCATTTCTTTCACTTTCTAGTTCAACAATGAGAGCCTGGAGCCTAGCAATTTCTGCATTTTTTGTTCCACACTCTAGAACCAATGCCCTAACTTTGTTGTTCACAAAAGTCTTCAAGGATGAACCACGTTACAGGGTTATACTTAGTAGATAGTCACAAGCTTGCAAAGTTTTGATCCCAAAGTGCTCTTTGTCGGAGGCCATCTCCCACTTTCTCAATGTTACATTTAACTTGGCCAAGACAGTTGTTAGTATAAACCCATAAGGTGTGGCATGGGCCCTAGAGCCATTGATGACTCTATCCAGCAGCTTGACAATGAAAGCAAGTCAGTTAATCTACTTTCCTCTTACAAGACACTCTAGAAGGACCGGGTCCATGTAATTTGCAGTGCGCCTTCTCTAGCTGTCTGGGCAGCAAACACTTGTTCACAAACTCAAAGAGCACCTTGTGCTCAGGCTTCATCTCACTCTTTTGTACAAACCTAGCCTCAGGCACTTCTTCAACAAACTTGGTATCATAGAAATTTCTGGTGATTTGGAGAGCAGAAGGGAGAGAATCTAGACAAGGCCGGCTTTGCCTAGTATAATCATCATATCCCTCACAGGGTATGTCTAGAATTATGCCCAACTTAGGTGCATCAAACTGCACCTCTACTCCCATCACCAAGCTGATAACAACCCCATTAACCACTGTGGCATTTGCCATAAACTCTGTCAACTCTTTTCTTGCCAGCCTGCCATATAGTTGAATAATCATATCCTTCCACCCTGTGCATCCAGGGCATCAACCAATATTTTCATGCTTGGCTCCTCCACATCTTTTAGAATTCTTCCTTTCAAGATCTTTCTCCTGCCAAAAAGGACAAATCTGTCATGTTCTTTTTCAGATTCCTCTTCTTTTTCCTGTCCACTCCATGCTTCTTTTTCTTTAGGAACTTTCACTTGTTTTCCTTTGACTACAGACCTGGTTCTATTTGTCAGGGAGGGTTTAGTACATACAGATTCTGAAGACTTCTTAGTAGAAGTCTTGGGACTTTTTGGTGTAGGAGTGGGAGCCTCCTCAGTTGTGCCTCTCTTCTGATGGACCAATTCTATCTCCGCCTTCTCGTCTTCTACAACCATAGAACTTTCCACAACTTTAGCTTTTCCCTTTTCCTTCTTCTTTTTCTTGCATGCCTCTAAGGCTTTCTGCAACACAACCTTACTTTGATTTACCCTACTTCTAGTATCTTTCACCTTTGGTAGTGAAGGGTTAGTAGACTTCGGAGATGACACCTTGCTCTTCTTTGTCGACTTAGAAGAAGTTGGAGCCTTTTGAGAAAAATCTTTGCCCTTCTTGGGAACATAGCTTGCCCCAACCTTCTTCAGAATGTCAACCAAGGTTTCTTCCATAGATGAACCAGGTTCATGTTGTTGTTCACTCAGGTGTACAAGGCCTTCAGCAGCCTCCCTAGTTTCATTTCCCCCTGTCTTGTTGCCACTCTCCTTTATTCCTCCACAAATGGAAAGAATTTCATCTTTACTTTTCTTTCGCTTTCTACTCAACTATCACTCACTTACATCTCTCACAGAACCCACCAACACAAACCTATTGTCCACATTCTCGACTACATCATAAAAAAAATAGCATATATTTACCTACTTAGGGTTTTATTGATTCTTGTTTGAGTCAGAAGACCCACGTTCTTCTCCATCGCTTGCAGAAACAAACATTTCAGACTCAGAACTCAAGTCAGATGATTCCTTTCTAGTGCTATCCTTTTTCTGGCTGGCTCTCAATTTTTTGAGCCGTTGTCATAGCACCAGTAGCTACATTCTTTCTTGCCAACATCTTCTGCCGACGGAGTCTAGGTTTAGGGTTATCGCTAGGAGGGGGTGCAGATGAGGATCTGTTGGGAGATACGGGTGGGAGAGTTCCTTGATTTTCTTGAGGATTAGTCATGGTGAAGAATTTCTGGAATGTTTTGGGGATTTTGGAGATTTTTAGAGAGAAAAAGTATGATCAGAGGTTTAGAACTTAATGACGGTTATGGACTAAAATAGGAGTATGTGGAGTGTATTTAAAGTAGAGTATGATTAGGAGCAGTAACGACAACCTTTTTGCAGTGGTGAATCAGGAGTCTAATCCCCTTAGGACTCTAGTCTTTAATTGATAAATGGACGACACTAGTTTTTAGGAAAAAGTCCTATTTTCTTTAGAATTTTAGGAGAATAAAACTAGTTCAATGCTCAACGGTTATATTTTTAGAAGTTTGGTTCGAACAGGACTTCTGCTCATAATTGGAAGATTTGTTTTTCTAATTGTGCAACGTAGAGAAACATACCTGACCTTTTCTAATGAGCATATACTGATGAACTATGTTCTTCAAGTAGAACTTCTCTTGCTTATGCCTCATGTATCAAAATAGAAAAAGCTTTATAAGAGATCAATGAATTAATATAAACACACATCACAGGAGTTGTGAGCACATGATTTTTGCACTAGGTAAACAAATTCCAAAAATTAAAATAAAATAACACTTTTGAGTGTAATTGCATGTCTTGTTTGAAATTAGATACATTTTATGTATTTAAATAAGTAGAAATTAGAAAATAAAAAAAAAGAAGGAGAAATACATGTATTTTGGATTAAGTAGTTAAAAGAAAATTAACAAAAATAGTTTTAATTAGCGGAATATAGTAGAAAATAGCAAAAAAATATCAGAAAATTTAGGAAAATAGGAAATTAAAAGAATTTGAATAATTGGAAAAGAATATAAAAATAGGAAATAAAATACAACAAGAAAATACATAAAAATAATTAAAATACCAGAAAAATATAAAAATATATATATAGAGTAATGAGACTGGGCCAAATACAATCCAATTGGCCGGCCCAGTCCTTAAGCCCAAAGAAGCCGGTCCAGATCACTAAGTAATGACTGATCGCAGCCGTTCATCAGGCCAAATCCAACGGCTGAGAATCAATCCGGAGTAAATTAATCGATCAAATTCAAGATCTGATCTGAGCCGCCCGTCCAAACTAATCTAATGGATGAAAACGTGGGTCTCATTTGTAATGAAACGACATCGTTTTAGTAACGCCAATAATGACCGTTGATCATCAGCAAATCAACGGCTAAGATCACCTCAACCTCCACGACAATATAAGGCTTTGGTCTGTTGAAGACCAGCCATTTTGTAATCTCCCAAACCCTAGCCGCCCTCTTCTCCTTCATCTTCTTCTTCACCTCCCCCCTTCTACAACTTCACCGGCTATGGAGGCCACCACCTCCCACGGTGGTCTCCGGCCACACCCCACACCCCAAGACCACCTTCTTCTTCTTCTTCGTCTCACACTTCAACCAGAACTCCGAAAAAACCTTAAAAAACCCCCTATTCTTGGATCTTCGGTCATTGGAATCTACCTCCGGTGACCACAACCTATGAGAACCCTTCCCAAATCAACACCATAGAACCATCTCAACCCGATCTATCACCCTACCCCACTGGTCTTCTTCGAATCTGCCCTGATCTGCTCGAATATCCCAAAAGAAGTCGCCGGAACCCTAACTCCGGCGACTCAAACTAAACTCTTTGCCAAGATCCTACCTTTACCCTTTGAATACCCCCCATTCCAAACAAAAATAACCCAAAAGACTTTATCCTGAAGTCTAAAAAGAAAAAAAAAACAGAAAAAGAAATAGAGAAAAGAGAAAAGAAAAAAGAAGTCTGAAAGAGAGTGAAAAGAGAGGAAACGGGAAGCTCAGGGGACCGGCCCTGCAAGCTAAGTCCCCTCCATCTCTATTGTTTTAACTTGCTTCCCTTTTATCTACTTATTTTTTTATGTTTGCTTCTGTTTTGATTTTGTTTCACCTTTATCTGTCTTGATTTCACTTCTCATCCTTTGTGTATATTGTGGTTCTTGATCTGTTAGCTTTCATTAGCATGACTGTTCTTCTTTTATGTTTCTTTGCATGTTTAGTTTTAATGATAGTTTAGCCATTTCTCTTCATCTTCTATATTAGGGTTATCTCGTTGTTTGGATCTTGTTTGTTTCTCTGTTTTGAAGATTTGACCCTTGATATCTTTGTTCTTCTTTTTCTGTTAGTATTAGGGTTCTCCATCTTGTTGGTTTTTTATATTTCTTCTGTTGTTTTGCATGCCTAGTTCCAGTACTAGTTCAGTTGTTTGACTCTCATTCTTTGTCATCTTCGTATTAGGTTATCTTTTGCTAGCTTTCAATAGCTTGAATGTTCTTCTCTTCTGTCTCTTTGCATGCTTAGTTTTAGTGCTAGGTTTAGCCGATTGATTCCCATTTCCCCTTTATCTCCTATATTAGGGTTATTTTGTTTTATCTTTGTTTGCTTCTCTGTTCTTAAAAAATCCCCCTATTCTTCTTTACCCTTTGTTTATATTTAGGGTTTTCTTATTTGTTGGTCTTCAACATCTCATCTGTTTAAATTTTCGATACCTCTTCTGTTTCTCTTCATGTTTAGTTTAGCTGTTTGACTCTCGATTAGGGTTTCTTCTATTAGCTCTCAATGTCTTTACTGTTTTTCTCTTTTCTACATGATTTAGTTTTGATTCTAGGCTTAGCAGTTTGATTCTCATGTTCACTCAAGGGTTCTTGCTCTAATAACATCTTTTGTGTTCTTTCATTTGCATTCAGTGACTATTTTTCTTTTCTGTCATTTGGCATGATAGATTTAGGATTCCTCTTCACTGTTTCTCCATCTTCTTCTTTTCCTCATCTTCATGCCTATGTCAATCTAGGATTAGTATTTGGAAGTGGATTCTGATTACCATGCTTATGTTATTCTGTTAAAGTCCATTGTTCGTATGTTTAAAATGAGCCATGTTTCATTTCTTGTTGACTGTTTGTGAGATTTAGCTTCTATGTATGTCCATGCCCATGAACTTTAAAGGTTTTGGGGGTTTTCAGTATATCATCTGACATGAATTGGTTGTGATTAAGTCTGATTGATGTTAATTGACACTTTGCTACATGAAATTGAGTTATGTGAGTTGATTAGTTAAGATTCAACATTATCAAACTTCCCTTCTGACTTTTAATTGATTAATGAACAATATTTGGTTTCATGTGGTTATGTGTGCAATTGTATGTTGAGATGGCTGAGTTTGCAATAGTTCTTGCTAGTATAAACAGTGATTAATACCCATTAACCTTAGGGAAATTGGTTATAGCTGTAATAGTACTAAGTTTCATAAAATGGCTAGTTTTGAAATAGGTTAAAATTGAAAATCAAATAACAATAGGTCATAATATAAATAAGTGACCAAGAGTGGTCAATTTTGAAATTGACCAACTCTGCAAGGTCCTACACATACTGGCCCATCATTAAAATGGGCTAGTTGTGTAAAATGGTTCAAGTCTGCAAGTTCAGACTTACCAAGGCTCAATTTGAGCCCTGAATCACAGGTAGCTAGGTCTGCAAAGGCCTTAGCCTATCTTGTATTCAGTAAATAGGCCTCAATTTCCAAGCCAAGTCTCAACTTGAGACTGGCTATATTTTAAATAGGCCAAGTATAACAATAAAGCAAGCTAGCCTTGCAATTAGCTTAAAATGGAATAAAGTGTCTTTAATTAATAGAAAATGAAGCAAAAAGGGTTAAAATTGAAATAGTTCTTTAAGATAAAACTGGCCAGTCCTTAAATACCAATGCAAGGACTGGACTTTAGTTAAATAAGTCCAAAAATGCTAAAAACCTGACCTAGGTAGGTCGGGTAATTCAGTAGTGTCCTTAAGGGCATAAATGGAAAACAAATTGGTAAAATAGTAGATTACATAGAACACATAGGGACATGGGAGTCATTTGTGCTTCTGATTTCTGCAATTTTGCAGAGATTCAGGGGTATAATGGTCTCCCTAAAAAGGGAAATCAGTAAAAATCCTTAACCAATAGGTACACTTTGGTAAAAGCCTAGGAATAGAATAAAAAAGAACCTTCCAACACATGCTGGAAGGGATCTTATAACAGAAAATGCGGTCTAAGTGTAGATTTAGTAATTTTTAAGGGGGAAGAAATGGATTTAACTCCTATTCTTTTCCCCCAAGAAATCTACCATTTCTATACCTATAAATACCCCCTAAAAGAGTTAAATAAGGGCTGGTTTTTCAATAGAGAAATTCAGAGTGAAATATAATAGCAAGTAGTTTCCTTGCATTTTTCGAGTGAGAATATCTGGTTTAGCTGCCTGTTCTTGTGGTTTTCTGCTCGAGTTCTGCTTGGATTTCTATCTGCTGTTGCTGTGGTTTTCTGCTCGTTTGGGATTCATCTTACACTGTTGCATTGCTGTTTGAGTCTGTTGCTGATTACTTGCTTTTAATCCCCCTAGAACTCATCAGCTTCATTTTGTTGATCCAGGTACAATTTCTGTTCGATCGAAGATGTAGTGTTGAAATGCTGAATGATCAAATGAAGTTCAAATTTTCGATTCATTTGTTGTTATGTATTTGTAGTTACTCTTTTCATTAGCTGTTTAGTATTAGTGTAGATCTGTAGTTTTAATTATAGTACAGTATGTATGAGTAGAAAAACAAGACAAAACAGTATAATAGATAGATTAATAGTGGTAGTGTAGTGTAGATAGTATATCACTTAGTTAATTAGGGCGAAATTGGTTTGGTGAACATCAAATAAGCTTGACTCGTATTAATATCAATAGCTAATCACATCTGTTAATCCGTTTGAAAGGGAGGAATAGTTAACAGACGTAATGAGTCATTTGCAACTGGGTAATGTGGAAATGAATGAGTATAAATCATGGAAACTCATGTGATGTGATCTCGTATAAATGCCATTAATCAATTAGCCTTAGATGATTTGGTTATCTTTAGCAAGTATTTGGACCGTTTAAATAAAACCTCACATAGTTTAATCATTTGCTCTTAACTTCCCAGTTAAATAACTTCAGTATTAGTTTAAATTGGCTCTTTTAAAAATAGAAGTATAAGGGTATTTGGTCTTCACTTGGATCGAATTGTTATGGCTTAATGTTAAATAGTCATCTTGTATAGTGGTTTTCCTTTTCTGATGAATAAAAGTATTTGATTTCATTCTTAACTCTGTGTATCTATTTACCATGAATTTTCATTTTTACTTTTCATTAGTATTATTCCAATTTGGTTTGGGCCCAATATGTAACGTGGGCCTGAACTGTGGTACGAAATTGATTGGGATGTCAAACAGACGCCTGAAGACAGCCTGAGTCTCTAAGACCTGGGCAGAACCAGTGCTTATTTAAGTGAGAGTGCAAGGGCCTAGGCCCAATGAAGGCAATGATAGTGGCCTGGGCTTGATCCTGAAACGATAATAATTAATTAAGGAAAGAACATGTGTAAAAAATATAGTTAAACAATAGGGTTGAACTATTAAAATCAAATCGGGATGAGCCTCACGTGACACCAAATAGTGGGCCCCCCTTTAGTAATAAAGTAAAAATACGTAAATAGAACCGGAAAAGCTACTAGTAAATTTCATAGCTTCTCCCAAAAGAATTAAAAGTCGATAGACTCTATTAGGCACGGTTTAATACACTTTCCTTATGAACGAGTGTGCACTTGGTGCGACTCAAATCCCAAATCCCGGCAAAGCCTAAATGTACTAAAGGTCACAGGCATACTTGTTGCGGTGTGACTCAAGGTGCGTTTTCGCGATGTCGCAATTCTTTAAAATGTCAAAAGTGAAAACGTATACATATTGTTAAAATATATAACAAGTCAAATAAGATTCGAGAATGATGATTGAGCGACCATGCTAAAACCACGGAATCTGGGAGTGCCTAACACCTTTTCCCGGGTTAATAGAGTTCCTTATCCAGGTCTCTGTTTTGCGGACTGTAATAACAGAGTCAACTTCCTCGGATTCTGGATTAACCGGTGACTTGGGACACCATTATCTTCCCAAGTGGCGACTCTGATAATTAAATAAAAATCCCGAACCGATTGTCCTTTATGTGGAAAAATTCCTTCCTCTTTGTCGTTATATCCGTCTCGGGTATTTGAACACTCAGGTATACCCTACGTATCTTTCCAAACAGATCGGTACGAAGCCTTTTCAGGTGTGTGGGGGTAGTGAAAAGGGAGGTGTGACAGGAGTATACTAATTAGAGTGTGAGACTGAGTAAGAATTAGTCTAGATATTTACATAAAGTCAGAACTTCTAACCAAAAATGTGAATTTTTTTTTTCAATTTTTTCATTGCATTTTGAATTGGTTCCTTTTAGGTGATCTAAATCATCCTTAATTCCAACCTGTTCCTTTCAAAGTTATTCCTATTCAATGCTTTGGTAAAGATGTCATATATTTGTTTATCAGTAGCACAAAATTCTACTGTGATTAATCATTTCTCATAATTGTCTCTCAAGAAGTGTTGTCTAACATCTATGTTCTTGGTCTTTTTATGATGAACATGGTTCTTTGTCATACTTATAGCACTAGTGTTATCAAAAAATATTGGAATGCATCCTATGAGCACGTGATTTTTTCCCTAAGTAATTTTCGTTGATCAGGTACACATCTATTTTCCTGGATATGTAATTGAGATTTGTGGTGAAGAAATAAAGCTTTAATTGATTTATGATGAAACTGTTTCTGCTTCTTCTTTTAGCTGTAGCTATACCTCATAGAAATCATTGTAAGTCGTTAGGTATTGATTGTAATAATTAAAAGCCATGTGATTTTGATTAGATTAGAGTAGAATAGTTAATGTAGTAGGTAAACGTAGTTAGATACAACATATTATCTAATTCAAAACTAAAAATAGGTTAAAATGAAGTTAATACACCTAAGTAAGTAAGAATGCTATTCTGAAACTAGACCTATGAACTGGTATCTAACTACTCATGCTAATTAAATTCTAAATCTGGTTCAATAGGGAATAAGTAGTTCAAGTTTAAATAGTATCATCGCCTAGCTTCATTCAAAAATGATTTAGATACAAATTTGTTTTAGATTTATGTGATTATAAATAATTCAAGCATGTTTAGTTAGTATAGCAATATTGATACAAGTTATGGTGTTAGAATTTCAGTTAATTACTGAAACAAGTAGTGATTGAAAAAATGTAATTTGGTACCCTTTTGAAATAATATAAGTTTATTGATTTTCTTTGTCATTTGAAAAATATCTGCTTCAATATTGTTCGAAACTGTTAGTCTGTTCATTCTTTTGCTTTCAAAGTCTGGGCCCAACCCTGAGTATAGGCCCAGGTCTGATTCACCGGATGTATATGTTCTCAAATAGAGATAACAATATACATTGGGCTTCAGAAGCCGAGTCGTCTTTAATAATGGAATGCTAAGGTAGCTTGAAGTCCAGGCCCCAATAATAAATAATGGCCTGGACTCCAAACATTACAGCTTTGAAAAATATCCAAAACAGATGTATATTAGGAAGAAAAAAAAACAAAAAATATAAAACATAGTATGGAAATAGGATTGAGCCTTAAAATAAGGGATGAGCCTCGTTCCGAAGATGAAAAAACACGGGGCCTCCAAATGGATTTCAATGTAAAAATGCTAGACTCGGAGGGACCGTTTATCGAATTTCACGGTCCTTCCTACAGATAATAAAGACGTAGACATTATAGACATGATAAATAAAAATTACGTTCCTAATACGGGTGTACATTTTATGTGAACAAAATCTCAAATCCCGGCGAAGCTGAAATACACTAAAGTCACAGGCGTACTGGTTACGGTGTGACTCGAAATGTGTTTTCGCGACGTCGCAAGTCTTAAAAATAACAAAGCGAAACATTAATAGCATTTGAAAATTGAAGCATATAAGGAAATAAAATAGAACAAATACGGTAGTTGAGCAACCATGCTAGAACCACAGAATCTGGGAGTGCCTAACACCTTCTCCCGGGTTAACAAAATCCCTTATCCGGATTTCTAGTTTCGCGGACTGTTAAACAGAGTCATAATTTTATCGGTTTGGGATTAAACCGGTGACTTGGGACACCATTATTTTCCCAAGTGGTGACTCTAAAAATTAATAAAACTTCCATTCCGAATGTCTTTTAATTGGAAAAACTCCTTCCCTATTTTTATTATATCCCTTCCTGAGGTGTAGTTGTAAATAGTTGGGGCATAAAGAAAAAGGAGGTGTGACAGAATGCACACCCCTAGACCGTTTAGCGAATTTCACGGTCTTTCCTAAAATTAACAAAACATAAATACTTTAGGCACGATTTATAATAAATATACATTTCGAATACGGGTGCACATTTATGTGACCAAAATCCAAATCCGGGCGAAGTTGAAATGCACCAAAGTCACATGTATACTGGTACGGTGTGACTCGAAATACATTTTTGCAACGTCGCAATTATTTATAAAAAATGACAAAGCGGAACACTAATAAAGCATGAAAATGAAACATATAAAAAAATCAGATAAAAACAAAGACAACAGTTGAGCTACTGTGCTAGAACCACGGAATACGGGAATGCCTAACAACTTCTCCCAGGTTAACAGAATTCCTTATCCAGATTTCTGATTCGCGGACTGTTACAGAGTCATAATTTCCTCTGTTCGGGATTAACCGGTGACTTGGGACACCATTATTTTCCCAAGTGGCGACTCTAAAATTTAATAAATAAATCCCATTCTGACTGTCTTTTAAGTGAAAAAACTCCTTCCCTTTGGTTATATCTCTTTCCCTGGGTGTAGCAAAACCAAAACAGGGCATTGTGCAAAAGCATATATGAGAATTGAACGTAAAAAGGAGGTGTGACACCTCTAGTGACTCTGCTGGGGATAAAAAACCCAGAACCTCGGTTCAGGGTTTAAGAATTCGAGCTCAGCTAACTTGCTGTTTTTGTTTATACCTGGTTTCATTATATGCTTTGATCAACGTGCTATATGTTTATCGCTTTGATATTACGTGAACTGTATATATAAATTATGCCAAAAATCCTTCTCTTCTTACCTCCAGAGATGTGCTTACTGGTTGACACTCCCCTTTCTGTTAATGTCAATACCCAAATAAGAAATAGAGGCCGGAAAAGTTACAAAGTCGGATGATCCCGCGGGTCCCTGGTACGTAGCCCCCTCCTCGATCCTAGTTGTCCGCTCGGGTACACAGATTAGTACCATTGAAAATCAGGATATTGAGCCTAAAATTAGGACGATTATTTGCATCATATCTGACTTAGGGGACTCAACACAGGGGTTGGGTTTGTCTAGCATAGGTAACCCGGATGTAAAAGATTTCCTGGGCCATTATGCTGACCGGCTAAATACCTGAAAATAAAAAGAGAGAGAAAATAGCAATTTCTAGAAACAATATGTTTAAATACTAACGAAAAGCTGCCGAAATTTTTAGAAAAAAATATGAAAATAGTCGGGTTAATTTTGTCAATATAGTTGGTCTAAAAACAATTTGACCGAACTACGCTGGTTTGATTCTCACCACTAGGCGAGATACATAGGCAACCCATGACGGGTCCAACCACCCCTTTTCAAAAATAGCCAAAACAAATGTGTCAAATTTTTATTTTTTGTTATAAATAAATCAAAGTGATACCGTTTTTCAAAATAGACGAATGTCCTGAAAGGACGCTGGAAGGCTGTTTGCGTAAAAATGACCACTTTTGAAACCATTTCCCTTAAATAATTAATATAGCCTTGAAATCTTCGGACGAGGTATTGAAAGACTGAGTTCATAAATAGGGATCCATTTGAAAAATGATGAAAAAATTTTCTTTGAAAAAATATTTTGTTTTTGAGTCAAATAATATGAGCTTAAATCACTTTTAATAAATGTGCAGGATGAGCACAATGCAAAATTAATCTTTTTCACTAATGAATAGATCCTTTTGAAGTTACGATTATGGTGGAACGATTTGGGCCAAGATGGACAGGATGAGGTCAAAAAATATTTGAAACATCTCACCGGGCTACTAGATATCATACCTCGAGGCGACATTATTCGAGCCTTAGTTGCTTGCTGGGATCCCCCAAACAATGTGCTCCACTTTTTGGAGTTTGAGCTCACTCCGACACTGGAAGAGATTGCTAACTACATCGGAAAGGATGAGGTACCCTTAAAAGACAAATATCCTGTCGCTCCAAGAGCCATCACTGTACACAGATTCCTCAACTCTTTGAAAATAGCCAGAAACGTTCACAATGAAGATTTGGTCCACGGGTTTTGTACTTTGAACTTTATATACCGCAGATATGGCCACGTTGAAGTATTTAATGTTCCAATGAAGAAACTCTGCAGCAAAGCAAACCGGGCTAAATGGTAGGAATATAGGCGCTTTGCCTTCATAGTAGCCTTTCTGGGATTATTAATATTTCCAAGGAAAGACGGGAACATCGCCGAGATTGCCAGTACCCTTCTTACATAGACAACAGTAGTTTGGCGCCAATGATAGTGGCCGATATCTTTCATGCTATCACAGCCTGCAAAGCGGGAGAAGATTTCTTCAGGTGGTGTAATTTGCTATTACAGATGTGGATGATCGAGCATTTATGTCATCACCCTCAGTTTTTGAGTTATGGATCGTCAGAAAAGACTTCTATTGAAGAATTCTACATGAGGACAAAAGAGGCCAAGTTGCCAAAATTGTCAAAAGGTTGGATCACTTACTGCTAGTTAGATAGTATGGGCATTCGGATGGTTGCCCATCAATGAAATCATATACATGCCAGCAGAAGGATCATACTTTCTTTTAATGGGTCTCAAAGGTATCCAACCCTATGCACTGTATCGAGTATTACGGCAACTCGAAAGATATCAAATTGTGCCAAAAGATGGGGATCTCAGCCTTCAAGCGATAGAGATTAGTCCCGATGGGCAATTTCCTGAGGCAAAAGTCCGACAAATATGGAATGAGTGCCAATGTTTGAGAGTGGACACTTGTATAAGGGATCGGGTTAGAGGTGAAGTGTCACCTGGGTATTCCGCATGGTACCGAAGAGATTTTGAGCATGAAAGATCGACGAAGAGACCTCACATTCAAGAATTTTTCGAACTATCAAAGGAGCAATGGGATTGGCTGGACAAGGAGAATGAATACCGATCCAAAATCAGTATATTGGAAAAACAAGTTGAGGACCTCAAATTCGAAAGCAGCTTACAAGCAGCAGCCGAGGAGGGTGAAAAGAAACAACTGATTAAAGAAAATGAAACATTAAAGGCTCAGATTTTGAAAATGAGAGCACCAACCGAACCCCAGTTCGACATGTCCAGGATGAAAACCAAATTGATAATTTCCGGTGAAAGGTGAACGACTACAACTTTGATCTAGATAAAGCCGAGAAGGAATTAATTGGGGTTCATAAACAATTGGCCAGGAATATTGAAGAAAAGGCTCGGATGATACAATAGTTAAAGGATGAACATGATGTTGAAGCTGCTCGGCTGAGGAAAATGATTGTCACGGTCGAGGTCAAAAGTAGCAGACAAGCAAAAGAATTTGACATAGAAAGAGAGCACTACTACATGGCCATGGCTCCTTTAGAAATGGAACTACAACAACTTCAAAAGAAAAGCCAGCAGACCTTAGATGCTCGTCCTGAACAGATAGGGAGGTTGCTTCAAGAGAAAGGAATTATCAGGGAAAGAATTGTTAGCATTGCTCACTATATTACACGGAAATGCCAGTTGTGCGGGGATATGACCCAGTCCATATTTTCCACAACATCAATGATCTTTGTGAAACAAGTAATGATAGATTTGGATCAATTCCAAAAGGGATTAGTGTCACACCTCCTTTTTTCACACACATCGTGAAAGTGCCACTGTTTACTACTACACCCCAGAAAGAGATATAATAATAATCAGGGAAAGAGTTTTTCCATTTTAAGAACAATCGAAACGGGATCAATTCATTTAATTATTCAAAGTCGCCACTTGGGAAAATAATGGTGTCCCAAGTCACCGGTCTTAATCCCGAGCCGAGGAAATTTATGACTCTGTATTACAGTCTGCGAAACTAGAAACCTGGATAAGGAATTCTGTTAACCCGGGAGAAGGTGTTAGGCACTCCCGGATTCCGTGGTTTTGGCACGGTCGCTCAACTGCAATTTTTATTTTTATCTGATTTCTTTATATATTTTAATTATGTGCTATTAATATTCCTCTTTTTAATTTATAAGAATTGCAACGTCACGAAAACACATTTCGAGTCACACCGCAACCGGTACGCCTATAACTTTAATGTATTTCAGTTTCGCCGAGAGTAGATTTGGGTCACATAAATGCGCACCCGTATTTAGGAAAGTAATTTATTTACAAATCATGCCTAATGAGTCTGTCGTCTTTATAAACTTTTGGGAAAAACCGTGAAATTTGCTAAACGGTCTTCCCGAGTCTAGGCTTTTATAACAATTTATTCGAGGGCCCCATAATTGTGTTTTTTTTGTTTAACGAGGCTCGTCTCATTATTATTAAAGGCCAAGCCTAACATAACTATCATTTTTCTATTTAATGGTCACTATCCAATCGACATGCGAGATGTACAGGCAGGTGATATGCTTTGGTTGTTGGCTAAATTCTAAATAAAAGTCGAAACTTAGGTAATCCATTTACATTGCTGAGAGGAAATCTTTATTCAATAGTAGTTGATTTGGACTAATGACCATTCAAATGTTGGGACTAAGACAGGCCCAAGCAGAGAGGCAAAACAGGCTATATGAATTAATAGACGTGGAACTGTGTATCATTCTCTTTGTTCGGCTAAACTGAATATATTATATACCAAATTCTTATTAGACTAACTACTGTAATTTGCAATGCTAATACACGTTAGTTTTCTAAACAAAGCAATTGAATCTTTTAGAAGCTGAATCAATATCAAATTAGTGTTAAAGTAAATAGATTTTTACTAATATACTAAGTTATCTGACTAAACCAAACAAATTTTACTAAAATAATAGGTTTTAACAGTTGAATCACGACATAATACTCTAAGTCAAGAAATTTACATATGAATCAAAATAAAACCTAAAAAAGGTCAAGAACAAAAAGAAAATGTGTCAAACTACAACTAAACAAACTGTATAGCAATAACTAAATACTACACTGATTTATATTCCTTGATTTCGAATGCAGGAGAGGCTTTCTCATATTTCCTTCAATTACATTTCGATTCAGCAAAATAGCTACAGCACTGAAGATAGGAGTTATGTACCTGGAATTTAAGAGGAGGACAAATCAGCAATGAAATAGCAACAACAGTAGTAAGCAGAACCTAGCAGATCAACAGTCACAGCATCAACCAAAACCAGATTCGAATCCAACCGATGACACAAAGCCCAGGCAGAAATAAAACTGACCCCAAACTAACACCCTAACTTTAACTTGAAATCAACTTTTAGGGAATCACACATCCTTTTCAAATAGTCAGTTTCACCAAACAGACCAACAAAACCCTTTGGAGAAGAACAAACTAAAATGGGACTGTTGGGAATCAACTTAGCAACAAACAACCAATCAACAGCACCCTCTTTTAGCTTTCAAAAATCTCAGAATCTTTTAGCTCTGCCCGTCTCTATGTCTGTGTGAGTTTTTTTTTTAGAATATGTCTATGTAAGAACTCTCTATCACTGCCTTTTTTGCCAAAATGGAACCCCCCTTTTTATCTATGCCCTATCCCTCTACTTATAACCAAAACAGCCCCTAGGGACACTCAGAGAATTTAAAAAAAAAAGAACCCTGCCCATCCTCCTTCTGTTCAGCCCATTAGGTTCCCTGAACCACCACTACTAAGTGTCTATGTATGGACTTTAGTATTAAAAAAACTAAGTGCAGGAAGCTAATGGGATACCCTGCTGTACAGCAGGTTCCACTAGCTGTCCTAATGTGCGCTGCACTCTATCAGTTAAACCCATCAGTTCCTAACTAACAAACAACTATATCCAATTCACCACTTAATTAAACAATAGTTCAAAAAAAACTCGATCCAACAGTGATTCACAATGTGATTTACAGTGTCAATTTCTGCCATAAAATGCTAATAAACAGACCTACGAAACTAATCGACAATATTCGTATAACACATATAAGTAACAACAATCAATCATTGAAT
>JASVEL010007636.1:0-34205 GCA_032618575.1 Nicotiana noctiflora
CCACACTGGTAATATGACACCTCAGCATCGGCCTAGGCCACAACGAGCACAACACATGCTCCAATAAGAACGATCTGAACACACTCGAATCATGACAACTAACTCGCACAAAGAGCCATAATTCAAATTCTTCCATACCATCACAACATATAACTGAGATTCTTGTCTCACATCATAGAATTAGAATACCTGAATCCTCCTCGAAAGGTCATAACATCACGTGGCCTTGCCACAACTCATGATTCTATCCAAACACTATTACTCATGGAGCACCTCAAGTCGCAATGCTCAAAACGGTCAGCCACACACATATTTAGGTATGAACTCAAGCAATCAATCACACGCGGTGATACATTTAGTATATGCTATCGAATCCCTGAATGGACACAACCGATGTGCTATTCCCCGAGCGATACCCAATACGGACTATTCCTCAGAAAAGAGGAAGTATTGTATACAAGGTACATATAGGAAGCTATATTTCCCACATCACACTGTTGCGGCGCGCAACCCGTTCCAATAGCATACCTGTGGTGGCGTGCCACCCGATCCACGCATAAATCTCGCAAAAAGGAAATGCATATCGAGTCGAATTTCCTCATTATAGCAAACATATATATATATAGCCTCAAGATCGGCCACATGAAACGCATCTGACAACGTTTCTCAATACTGGAACTGAATCAATGGTAGATACCTCTACACTGACACCCGCCGCTAAGGTCCAACTGACAAAGCAATGCCTACCAGCCGTCCGCTGGTCCTGGGGTACAACTACCCCGCTGGAGCATACTCTGATGCACTCTGCTACGCAATTTGTGCTATTCTATCATAGTCCATATCACATTAGTCTAGACAATCTGACCCATGACAACCAGTCAGCAATCAAGTATCAAAATCTGAATTCGTCATATTAAGTTGAGAGATAACCACTAAGGCTTCCGTTTTTCGATATTCACCAAACGGTGCCGATACACAAGATATACAACCACTGCATATGCGGACTAACGAGAGCTTCAAGTCTCCAACACATATATAACACATGAATCACAATGCCTGATCCCGTACTCCACTGTACATATACATAACGCACATCAAGCGTCCATTCATACCATGACAGCCATTCAGAAATTTCACTATGCCATCAACGACTCGGTTATTATAGTCGATCCAACAAGAGAATACCACCATACCACTGGATATCATCAGTTTACATTACCTTGTCCTTTTTGGATCATATTCCCTGCCAAGTTAATAGAATAGCAGTACCATTTTCTTAAATTATCAGAAAGATCGATTCTTAATTCACCTGCAGCTGTCCGCGGTGCTCAATAATTTTATTGACTTCCCATATATAATGAACTGATCTCAAAACCTAGAATATACCATTATCAACTTTCCATAACACATCGTGTATACCATATTACACTAAAATAGCATGGAAATTCATATTCCTTTCCTACGCCGCAAACATCGGTGCACTCAACTAGTCAAGGACTGTCGTGATCGCATATAGAAGAAAACCCATTACACATTCCATGCTTCGCATACCGACAAGAGTATACTCATTTTCAAACCGTGATAAAACACATCACAAACTATTTCTTCCCATTCGTTGCATAAGTTTAACTGCCAGGACTGAGTCCTTATACCCATATCAAGTTACACAACTGCCGGCACTCAAAAGCTTTATTGCACAATATCTGCAAGACTCCTTACTTCAACCACATACCAGGAATTAGTCGTATTCTTTATCATACCGCTTCGGTTTATTAACAAGTCATTCCATTTACCCGGTTTCCTTTCTGATTCATCTTTGATTTAATATTAGCCACTACTGTAGCACCATAATACATCAACTCATGTTACCACACGAGACTCGTACATAAGACCACTCGGTCTAAGACCATAGGTCACTTAATACTCTCTCAGTGTTTCCCCAAAAGGACCATATCCTATAATACTTTATTTTGATGAACTTCCCGCGATTTTTTTTTTTTATCATTACTTCCCAATACGGATACCTAGATTCCCATCATTCACATGATATAACACAAGCCTTGATCTTCTCTAACGAAACCGCCATCTTTAGCCACACACACAAATCTTAAGGCACCGACTGTTACAAGCAAAATCTTGAAAACTGCAAAACCATTCTCGGGCATCATTCACCCTTATTCAGCTGTAATTCAACTGTCCTATTGAGTAGAACCACTCGTGTTTTGTTAGAACTCTGACATCGCTGAACATGATTACTTACATATACAATCATCTATCTTTCTTTTCTATACGGTGAATATTCTTTACCAACAGTAGTTCAAAACACCCTAGTACTTCATCAGATCTACGAAGCACCATAACCTTTACCAGAATTTCCCAACATACTTAGAGACAGAATCAACATAGCACACAATAGTGCAATCGGTTAATCAATAGCAACCTCCCCAACTTAGCTCGAAGCCATTCATCAAAGCACTTTCAACCACTCATATCATTATTACTCAAATGATGCCGAAAATGTCACAATGAGATTAACTCAACTCATTTACAAGCCTTGACAGAGACTCGAATCATTAGAGACCTTAGCTCTTCTGCAATTCTTGCAGATATATACACACCACCAATAAGCCCACTCTCTTTAGGTGACAGAAATCTTTCTAAGTCCCAAATTTTCCAAAAATTTCGGCAGAGTTTCCTTTGTAAATTGGCCTATCCACCTGCCAGAGAATCACCAAACCATTCTAACAATACATCCACAACTCAACAAGATATCACAATGTATTTCAACAAGATTAAATCTCAATACTACACGAATCATATTATCACAATTTATACTTGAACATGCGCCGTACCTGCTCGAATCATAACACATATCAAAATCACTTTAGTATTCCTGAGTTTAAACTCGTTCCACTACACATAAGGCACTTTACCTTCCAATTACGAGATATGATAATTATTTCTCACGCCCATAGCTAGGGCTATATATCAAATCACAATAAGAACTGAATACCTTACAACTCTCCCATTATCAAACTGCCATTTGCACAATAAGGATCAATACCGATCGTATGAACTTCATAATACCGACTCGCAAAATTAATACCTTGGTGCTCAAGCCATAGACAAGGATCTGGCCTCAAGTCCTCCCGACTGGCCCAACATGAACTCACGGAGATTATATCTCGCCCCTCGACCGGGGAATCGCAAGCCATAAGTTAATTATATTACTGAGCGCTTGAAGCGTACACAGACGTGTGGAAGGAATTTCAAAAATTATATCTCAAGTCGAATCAAGTGCGCACGATAAGAATTCCAAGAAATGTGAAGTGTTTCCTAAAGGTTCGCAGCCTCCCGAGGATAAGTACAGGCGTCCCCGTACCGATCCACAAGACTCTACCTAACCGGCTCAAGACTCGTGAGGCCTAGTAAACCTAGGCTCCGATACCAACTTGTCACGACCCCAAATCCGGTCGTGATGGCGCCCAGCACACTGCTAGGCCAGCCCGACCAATCAACAACAATCACGGAGCCACAAGCTCACTTTATCCAATTTAAGCATAACGGTGATAGATATATTAAAAACAGGGAACCAAGTCCCAACACGTGCCAACTCCCATAGACCGAAGGGTCAAGAGTCATGAGCCTCTACGGAATATACAAGTGTAAATAGTGAATATAACTGTGCACAAGTGTGGGATGATCGGAACAAAATATAGACAAACTGGAGAATCAGGTCCTGCGAACGCTGGCAGCTACCTCGACTGTCCAAAAGCACTCCCGAGCCGCAATGGAATCAGCTCTGCTGTAATGTACCTGGATCTGCACACAAGGTGCAGGGAGTCGGGTGTGACTACTTCCAACTCAGCAGTAATAAAAGTAAATAATGCTGAAGGGAAGAAAACCACGATAGGCACTATCTCATGCTACACAATACAGAACTATCTTTTTATTCCTGTCAAGCATATGTGAGTAGATTATTTAGAAATCTTAATTTTAACTACTTTCTTTCATAATAATATACCAATAACTGGATACAATCTCAAGCAGTGCATGTCCGCACTCAAATCAGCCCCTCGGGCTCAGAACTCCTTATCAATTTACACTAGGAGATCTGGTCAATAAGGCAACTAATGCATGTGTGCCAGTAATGTATGAGTGCTAAATGTTATGCCACGTAGTACACGTAAACCAATGTATGTATGCCATGCAATGCATATGACCGCTACGGCGTGTAGCCCGATCTAATTTGGGTACCCGTGCTCACTGTGGGGGTTCAGACTCCGGGGGGGCTCCTACAGCCCAAGCACAATATTAATATCACACCTGCTGCGGCGCGCAGCCCGATCCGTATACCACTGCGGCGTGCGGTCCGATCCATGCATGTGTATGCATATGCTCACATGAAATGTCATGCCCTAACATATGGTCCTCGGCCCCAATCAGTCTAACAAATAATCAAGAAAGCCCTACGGCAACAATATCATATTAGCTCACAACTAAAAATGTTATTAAGACCTTGTTCAAGTTTTTCATAACCTTATAAAAATGTTGAATAGCAAAAATACCATTTTAAACTTAAATTTAGAATAAAATATGCACAGTGTTATCAAAACAGTGATACCAATCCCTGAAGGACTCAAATAATTGGCACGAAGCCCAAACATGATAATTAGTCCAATTCATTTCAACAATTAGGTGTTATTATTTATTACGCGAGACGGACCAAGTCACAATCCCCAATGGTGCTCTACCCCACGCCCGTTATCCGGCGTGCAAGTCACCTCGACACAGCACTAAGATGTGCAAGTCTGGGGTTTACTAACCCTCATGACATCATTTACAAGTATTACCCACCTCGAACCGACGAAAGCTCATGCCCGCGACGCCTTAGCTCCTCGAACCGGCATCCACGCATGTCAAAACTAGCACAAATCACCACAAATATATCAAAATAGGCTAATAGAACATCACCCAATCGAAAGAACTCGAAAAATATCAAAAATCACGAAATTTGCAAAACCCGAGCCCCGGGCCCACATCTCAAAAAATTCCGAAACTCATATTTCCAGAACCCTCGTCTCTCCACGAGTCCATACATATAAAATTTACCAAAATCGGAGTTCGATTGGCCCTTCAAAACCCAAATTTTCGTTTTCAATATCTAGGCCACAATCCTTCACAATTTCTACGCAAATTCATGAAGATTGATGTTAATTCTACCATAAAATGATGTTTTTGAGTCAAGAAACTTACCTTCGATGAATACCCAATGATTTCCCAGCATTTTCCCGTGATTTCTTCTCTCTAGGGCTCAAAGATGGTGTTTTGGGTATATGAACCCGTAAGCCCTCTGTTCTGCAATTAAACTCACTGCCTGGCCAATTCCTTCATCGCGTTCGCGACGCCTCTCACGCGAACGCGATGCCTTAACCCTCTTCTTCATCGCGAACGCGACACTCTTTCACGCGTCCGCGAAGGTCAACTTCCCAGCCTCCGGACTTTTCCTCTACGCGAACGCGTAGTCCCTCACGCGAACGCGTGGCTTCGCCTAATCCTTCTTCGCGATCGCGGCCTAACTCCACGCGACCGCGATGCGTTCCAACTCCCTCATACGTGAACGCGTTACCATCCCTCGCGAACGCGATGGTCACCCGGCCCCGGCCTACGCGAACGCGGCATAGCCCTCGCGAACGCGAAGGCTTAAATTTTTGCCAAGTGATCTGCAATTTACAGCAGACCATTTCTTGCTTCCAAATGCCGGATGATGGTCCGGATTCACCCCGAGGCCCCCGGGACCCCAACGAAAACCCCCAACATACCCCAAAACACGATACGAACTTGTTCCAATCATAAAAACACCATCCTAAACATCAAAATCACCAATTACACACGGATTCAAGCCTAAGTTTCTTCAAAACTTCCAAATTACACATTCCATCAAAAACCCGACCAAACGACGTCCGAATGACCTAAAATTTTGCAGGCACATCCAAAATCACCTAACGGAGCTACTGCAACTATCGGAATTCCATTTCCGACTCCCGGATCAAAATCTCACCTATCGATCGGTTTTCGCCAAAATTCAACCTTAGCCAATTCAAGCCTATTTCTACACCGGATCTCCAAATTCAATTCCGATTGCTCTCCTAAGTCATAAATGATCCCTCAAAACTAGTCGAATCATCAGAATCCAATTCCGAGCACTCTAACTCAATAGTCAACTCTAGGTTGACTTTCCATATTCAAACTTCCTTCAAACATGCTATTTGCTTCATTTTCAATTCAATTCACTCCTAACTCACCCGATAGGCTCTAACACTGATATAAAAGCATAAAACATGTAATTGTAACATGAGGGGGTGGTAAATCCCCGTAACGATGGGCCGGGTCGTTACACTTAGCCACTGAATTCTGCATTAATGTTGCCAAGATCACTTCTTGTTTCAATAGTTTCAACTTCAGCTGACGATTTCCCAAAAAGATTCTTATCACCCACATCACCGGGCATCATCCCCACAAAATGTGTAACGTTATGTTCAGGTAAAGGATTTTGTGCAATGTTTTGGATGTCACTATCTTGGACCTCAATTATTCCTTCCTGGATCATTCTTTCTATCTCTCTTTTCAAATCCCGACAACTTTCAACATCGTGCCCCAGAGCATTGGAGTGGTACTCACACCTTTTGGATGAGTCAAAGCTTCTCGCACGTCGGTCCACCCGATTTAGAGGAATGGGTGCAATCATGTCATGTTGTTTTAAATTCTCGAAGAAGCTTGCATAGGACTCTCCTATTGGTATAAAATTATCTTTCAACTTTTGCTCCCTTCCATACCCCTGGTTTGGATGTGTGTTATAAGGTACTTGAAAGTTTTGTGGAGGCCGGTAAAGATTTTGTGATGTTCGGGCTCGCTTTCTTGGGTGTTTTGAGGTTTGGGCAATATATTGGACTGGATCAACAGAGTATGGAGGGTTCTGAGGCGGGTAGTAATGCTAAAGAGGGTCATGGAAAACCTGGTGATGCTGTATATATCTTCGAGATGTTCTCATAGGACCTCTTCTCGACCCTGATATCATCATGATTTCTTCATCCTTCCCATTCACATCCCTAATTTCACTTTGGTCATCCTGAGCTGCAACTTTGAGAGCTACGTGACTTATAATTTTTCCTGTCTTAAGACCGTCTTCCACCATTTCTCCGATTTTGATTATTTCTCCAAAGGATTGACCAACTGTAGATATCATGTTTTGAAAGTAATCCGGCTCTTGAGCCTGAAGGAAAACAATGGCCAACTCGTGATCATCCATGGGTGGCTTAGCTCTAGCTGCCCGCTCTCTCCATTTTATGGCATATTCCCTAAAACTTCCGGTTGGTTTCTTTTTCAGTTTAGAAAGGGAAATACGGTTTGGGTGACGTCAATATTGTATTGAAACTGTTTGATAAAGGCCTATGCCAGGTCATTCCAGGCGTACCAACAAGATGTGTCTTGATCCCAAAACCATTCAGATGCTACTCCCGAGAGGCTTTCCCCAAAATAAGCCATAAGCAATTCTTCATTTCTTCCCACACCTCTTAATCGGTTGCAATACCTTTTCAGGTGGGCTATGGGGGTTTCCACGTCCATCATACTTTTCAAATTTGGGAAACTTGAAACCAGGCGGCAAGTGGGCATCGGGGAACATACATAGATCTCTGAAGGCAACACTCTTTTGACCTGCCATTGCTTGCGTGATGTTTAGTTGATGTTCTGATCTTTCCATTCTTTGAGCTATTTCTTCATGCACCTTCTTTCCAGTAGGCTTCTTGATGTTCCCATGAAGATCAAACGGGTACGATTGGTATTTGAGAAAGTGGTCTTGTTCTTGCTGTATAGCACATTGCGACTCATAAAAAGGCTGTCCCTAGCCATTGGCCCATGCTTGACTCATTTGTTGTTTCAATGTTCTATTTTCCTCAACCACAGTAGACCCTTTGTTGAACTCTCTGATCCTGAGCCTCTTGAGCACTTGTAACAACTCCGATGTCGGTTATCATTTTCCTTGAATCTTGCTTTCCAATTTAGCACAACCAACCACCTCAACTTTCTAAATTAACAAAATGAAGCCACCATGTTAGCGTTAAGGTATTCCGCTTATTGATTTCCTTTGTTTTTTTGCTATTTTCTTTTGTTTTTGCCTTTTTATGGTTTTTTCCTTTTTTTCGTAGTTTTTCACTTTTTTTTTCTTTTTGGTTTTGGATGTGGTCGAATCCTATGTGGATTGCCTACGTATCATGACCCCGCATGAATCAGACCGAGCGTAGTTCTTGCAAATTAATGCTAGAATAAAGAGATGTTTATTTGAATTATTATTATTATTATTATTTAAAATGTTCTCTTTGAAGAAAAATTGTAGAACCCGACTCCAACTACAAACTTGATAAAAAACTTCATATTTTGTGGAGCATGGGGCATCACTCAACATCACCACAGATTTTCACAAGACTAAGAATATTTTTTAAGTGTCAATTTTGACTATTTCTACAAAATTGGCCATGTAATGGCTTATTTGGCAAAATGGCTGTTTTTGCAAAATTTTATTTAAGAAAATAAACTCGAAGATTTTCTCATCTTGTGGCTCATGGGGCATCGTTCGGCATCGCCACAAGCCAACACAAGACTGAGAAGTTTTTTTTTAATGTCAATTGTGATTATTTTATTAAATTGGCCATGTAATGGCTTATTTGACAAAGTGGCTTTTTTTGCAAAATTTTATTTAAGAAACTAAAATTTTGATGATTAAACCAAAATCTCTCGTCTTGGGGCCTATGGGGCATCATTCAACATCGCCACAGGTCAACACAAGACTGAGGAAGTTTTAATGCCAAATGTGGCTATTTCACCAAAATTGGCCATGTAATGGCTTATTTGATAATGGATATTTTTTTTTTTGAAAAGTCGAGTGATGACTCAAACTTAATTTTGCGGATACGGCCTTTCGACATTTCCATGAGGGAATATTTCAAGGTTGTGCCCAAAAATTATTTACAATGACTCAAAGTGGCTATTATTGCAAAACGGCCTTTCGACGTCCTTTTGTGGGACGTTCGGCTTGTTTTAAACAAAATAGCATCATTTGACTTATTTATAACAAAATAAAAAATTTTGATATTTTTTGGTTATTTTTGCAAAAGGGATGTCAGCCCGAACTTGATTTTGCGGCTATGACCTATCAACATTTCCGCGAGGGAATATTTCAAGGCTATATTCGCAAATTATTTAAAATGACTAAAAGTGGCTATTTTTGCAAAAACAGCCTTCCGGCGTCCTTTTGGAACATTCGGCTATTTTCAAAAAACGACAGAATTTAAAAACACATTTTTTTTTGATTTTTTAAAAGGGGTGGTTGGACCCGATGAGGGTTGCCTACGTATCCCACCTAATGGCGAGAATCAAACCTGCGTAGTTCCGCCAGATTGTTTTGTGACCAATTCCAAAAGTTGTTCCACCTATTTTTTCAAACTTTCATTTTTTCTTTCAAATTTTTGACAGCGTTTCATCAATATTTTTCTATTAGAAAATTTTCTTTTTTTTTTGTTTTCAGGAATTTAGCCGGTCAGCATAGGACAAATAAATGCAACATATAATATGCTCGGTCGTTTTTTCCGGGTTACCTGTCCTAGATGAAACCAACCCCTATGTTGAGTCCCCTAAGTCAGATATGATGCAAATAAACGTCCTAGACCTAGATTCAATATCCTGAAGTTTTCATAGGTTCTAGACCGTGTACCCGAGTGGACAACTCGGATCGAGGAGGGGGCTACGTACCGGGGACCCGCGGGGTCGTCCGACTTAGTAACTTGTCCGGCCTCTTTTCCTTATTTTTGGTATTGACACTAATAGAAAGGGGAGTCTCAACCAGTAAGCACATCCCCGGAGGTAAGAAGAGAAGGGTTTTCGGCACAGTTTTATATATACAGTTCACACAATATCAAAGCGGTAAACATGCAGCACATTAATCAAAATATATAATGAAATCGGATCTAAACAAAAACATCAATTTAATTGAGCTCGAATTCTTAAACCCTAAACCGAAGTTCTGGGTTACATATCCCCAGCACAGTCGCCAGAGCTGTCACACCTCTTTTTTCACATGTATAATGTGCCACTTATTACTACTACACCCCGGGAAGGGATATAATAATAAAAGGGAAGGAGTTTTTCCACTTACAGGACAGCCGAAACGGGATCAATTTATTTAATTTTTTAGAGTCGCCACTTGGAAAAATAATGGTGTCCCAAGTCACCGGTTTAATCCTGAACCGAGGAAATTTATGACTCTGTATTACAGTCTGTGAAACTAGAAACCTGGATAAGGAATTCTGTTAACCCGGGAGAAGGTGTTAGGCACTCCCGGATTCCGTGGTTTTAACACGGTCGCTCAACTGCGATTTTTGTTTTTATCTGATTTCTTTATACATTTCAATTATGTGCTTTTATACTCCGCTTTTAAAATTTAGAAAAATTACGATGTCACGAAAACACATTTCGAGTGACACCGCAACCAGTACGCATGTGACTTTAATGCATTTCAGTTTCGCCGAGAGATAGATTTGGGTCACATAAATGCGCACCCGTATTTAGGAAAGTAATTTTATTATAGTTGTGCCTAAAGAGTCTATCGTGTTGTTAACTTTTGGAAAGACCGTGAAATTTGCTAACGGTCCTTACGAATCTAAGTTTTTATAATAATTAATTGACGGCCCCGCAATTTTTTATTTTTGTTTGGCGAGGCTCATCTCATTTATTTAAAGGTCAATCCAAGGGTGAACTATATTGTCTACTTTTGTTTTTTGTCCCTAATATTAATTTGGTACTTAATCCTATATGTATTAAAATGAATAAATTTACGCACTCTTTTAACAGTTTTTAACTCCAATTTAATAACAGTGGATATGGCAGCCACTGTGCGGCTGAGCCCAATACAACGGAGAACAAATAACTGGGCTTTAAGACCATACGCATGCCAGCCTTCCTTCTGTGTCATGTGACGTTCTGGGCAAAATTTTATATAACTGGGCCTAATATGCCCAAATTTGTGGCTTAGGCAGCCCATATGTCATTATTATTTAATTTGAAATCTATGTTACTAATTGAGTTATTTTTAATTGCATTAGTAATCCAATTCAAGGGATGAAACACAAACTAAAATCTAGAAGATCTAATTCAATTATCTAGCAATCAGTGAGTAAATAGCTGAAACAGTGAATTAAATCAACTAAATCTAAATGAACTAATTCAACTATCTAGTAACAGTAAAATAACAAATAAGTTAGCTAACTATTCTGAAATCTTATTTTTTAATGAGGAAGAATTAATCAAACAGTTCTGTGCATACTTCGAAGCAGTGGTTAATAGGGCCTAATATCACGACCCCAAACCTGGTCGTGATGGCGCCCAGCACATTGCTAAGCCAGCCTGACCAATCAATATCAACAACGGAGCTAGAAGCTCTCTTTAGCCAATTTAAGCATATTAATTCACGAAGCAACAGCGATACATATAACGAAAACGGGGAACCAAGTCCCATAATACATCAACTCCCATAGACCAAAGGGTCAAGAGTCATGAGCCTCTACTGAACATGAGTGTATAAAGGTTTACAAGATACCAAGTGCGGAAAGAAAAGTCAATACAAAATCAAGAGACGATAAGAAGGAATATCGGGTCCTGCGGACTCTGCAGCTACCTCGAATATCCACAAATGTCGCCTCGCACAGCTACTGGATCACTGCTGAGAGGTACCTGGATCTGCAAACAAGGTGCAGGGAGTAAAATGAGTACTGCCAGACTCAGTGGTAATAAACAAGGGTAAGACAGCGCAGATAAGAAATCCGCAATAAAGCACTATGTAAAGTTGTAATCAAATACCCTGTCACGGAATCAATATCAACTGTACCTGTACCGACAAGTACCAGCAAAACAGTATAACAACTAGCAGATGTAGCTAAATGCAATGCAATGCATGATATGACCGCTACGGCGCGTAGCCCGATCCAATTTTGGGTACCCGTGCTCACTGTGGGGGTTCAGACTCCGGAGGGGCTCCTACAGCCCAAGCACAATATCACTGCGGCGTGCAGTCCGATCCAACATATATACTGCTGCGGCGCGCAACCCGATCCACTACCAGTCAGCTAATATGCAATTACTGCCTCGCAGGCTCAAAAGTAGTTTTTGAAAACATCTTTTATCATTTTTCGGTTGAAAACAGTAATATCAAGTTCCAGAGATTGGAAATAGCATGATGACAGAAATAGCTACGGACTGGTAGTAACTAACATGTCAATATGATAAGACAATGATAACGATCCTCGCGGGATCCAATAACTGGCTCACGGCCCACAAGTATACTCAACCACCCAAGAAGGGGGTTCAACAGCTCAAGAGTAGCCAATATCATAGTATAATATGCAACCATCCGAGAAGGAGGTTCGACGGCTCATGAATAGCCTAATATCATAACACGAGTATCAGCAAGTCGGACTAAGCCATAGTCCCCAATCACAATCGACCCCGCACTCACATGAGAGTACGTGTCTCGTTGCTATACAGCGTCACAAAGTGGTATACCGGGGTTTCGAACCCGCTGGTCATCACCCACATCTATTACTCACCTCAATACGGTGCGACGACTACTCCGCGATGCCCTTGCCACGAGAATCAAGCTTCGCACGCGTAGAATCTGATCAAATACAGTAGAAACACAACAAATTAGGCCAATGGAACGACACCCAATCAATGCAACTCAATTTACATCAAAATTCCCAAAGTTGTCAAAACCCAACTTTCGGTACGCTTCTCGAAAAATTACAAAAGTCACATATTCGGAATCCTCATCTCGATACGAGTCTAAGCATATCAATTTTACCAAATTCGGACTCCACTTGCCCATTCAAAACCTTGATTTTCTAAAGTTCAAGCCTAGGGTTAAATCTTCCATGAATCACCCCAAATTCCTCCATTTTCATGATATAATTGCATAATATTATCAATACTAATCATAGTTTAAGTCCATAGTTGATTACATGATGATTTCCCTTGAGTTTCTCTTCAAAATCGCCCAAATCGCCTCTAAAGCCGAGACCCAAATGTGTGAAATGTTTCTGAAATTTTCTAACTTCTCATACACTTAACTCACTGCGATTTTCACTTCTGCGGACCATTTTTCGCCCCTGCGGAACCGCTTCTGCGATCAATTGGTCGCTTCTGCGAACCCAGGCCTATTTGGCCATTTCCGCTCCTGCGATACACGGACCGCTCCTGCGGGTCCGCTTCTGCGGATAATATTCCGCCCCTGCGGTCCTTTCTGCCTCTGCGATCAAGAGTCCGCTCCTGCGGACTCGCCTATGCGGTCAACAAATCCGCTTATGCGGTTTTCCCCCATTTCTCTCTTGACCGCTTCTGCGGCCTCACCTTCGCTCCTGCGAAGTCACTCGCCCCTGCACCCTCTTGTTCGCTTCTGCAGACTCGCTCCTGCGCCCCCATTTCCGCAGGAGCGAAAACAACAGAACCAAAATCCCAAACCTGCAATTTTCCACCAGAATCCCAAACCTGCAATTTTCCACATTTTCTCCCGTTTAGCCATCCGAAAACACCCCGAGGCCCCCGGGACCTCACCCAAACACACCAACGCATCTTAATACCTTATTCGAACTTGCTCCGATCCTCAAAACACGTCTAATAACATCAAAACCCATGATTCACATCGAATTCAAGCCTAAATTCCTTGAAACATTTCGAATTACACAATCAATCAAAAACCCGACTAAACGATGCCCGAATGACCTGAAATTTTGCAGGCACATCCAAAATCACCTAACGGAGCTACTGCAATTGTTGGAATTCCATTCCGACCCCCGGATCAAAATCTCACCTACCGTTCGGATTTAGCCAAAATTCAACCTTAGCCAATTCAAGCCTATTTCTACACCGGGCCTCCAAATTCAATTCCGATTGCTCCCCTAAGTCACAAATCACCTCCCGGAACTAACTGAATCATCATAATCCGATTCTGAGCTCTCTAGATAAATAGTCACCTCCGGGTTGACTTTCCTTATTCAAGTTTCTTCAAAAAGGCTATATGCCTCATTTTCAATCCAATTCACTCTTAACTCACTCGATAGACTCTAACACTGATATAAAATCATAAAACATGTATTTACAACATAACGGGGTGGTAATTCTCATGACGACGGGCCGGGTCATCACATTCTCCCCCTCTTAAGCAAACGCTCGTGCTCGAGCGGGTCAAGAAACATACCTAAAGTCTCAAACAAGTGAGGATAACTGCTTCGCATCTCCCGCTCGATCTCCCAAGTGGCCTCCTCCACGGGTCGACCTCTCCACTAAACCTTAACTGATGCAATCTCCTTGGACCTCAATTTTCTCACCTGACGACCCAAAATAGCAATAGGCTCCACATCATAGGATAGATCACCATCAAGCTGAATGGTACTGAAGTCTAAAACATGAGACGGATCTCCAATGTACTTCCGGAGCATAGATACATGGAATACTGGATGAACGCTGGATAAGCTGGACGGCAAGGCCAACTCATATGCCACTTCTCCAACTCTCTTAAGTATCTTAAAAGGACCAATGTACCTAGGACTCAACTTTTCTTTCTTCCCAAACCTCATGACACCCTTCATAGGTGAAACCTTCAACAATACTCTGTCACCAACCATGAAAGACAACTCTCGAACTCTACGGTCCGCATAACTCTTCTGACGAGACTGTGCTGTACGAAGCCTCTCCTAGATCAACTTTGCTCTATCCAGAGCATCCCGGACTAACTCAGTCCCTATCAATCTAACCTCACCAGGCTCAAACCATCCCACGGGGGATCTACACCGCTTGCCATACAATGCCTCATACGGGGCCATCTGAATACTCGACTGATAACTGTTGTTGTAGGCAAACTCGGCAAGTGGTAGGAACTCATCCCACGAACCACCAAAGTCAATCACACATGCTCGCAACATATCCTCCAGAATCTGAATAGTGCGCTCAGACTGTCCGTCTGTCTCGGGGTGAAATGTTGTACTCAACTCAACCCGTGTACCCATCTCTCGCTGAAATGCTCTCCAAAACTGAGAAGTGAACTGAGTACCCCTGTCGGATATGATAGACACTGGGACTCCATGCAACCGAACAATCTCTCGAATAAAGATCGCTGCCAACCGCTCCGATTAGTAGGTAGTACTAACTGGAATGAAGTGAGCTGACTTGGTCAGTCTATCCACAATCACCCATACAGAATCAAACTTCCTCGCCGTCCGAGGGAGTCGAGTAACAAAGTCCATAGTGACCCTCTCCCATTTCCACTCAGGAATATCAATGCGCTGAAATATACCACCGGGCCTCTGATGCTCGTACTTAACCTGCTGACAGTTGAGGCACCGTGCTACATGTCTGACAATGTCCATTTTCATCTTTCTCCACCAATAGTCTTGTTTCAAATCTTGATACATCTTCGCGGCTCCTGGATGGATAGAATACCGCGAGCTATGGGCCTCCTCCAGAATCAACTCACGAAGGCCATCAACATTGGGCACACATATCCGGCCTTGCATCCTCAATACGCCGTCACTATCAATGGTGACATCTCTAGCATCATCATGTTGAACTCTGTCCTTAAGGACAGCCAAATGTGGATCATCATACTGACGCCCACGAATACGATCATATAGAGATGATCGAGAAACAACACAAGCCAATACCCGGCTGGGCTCCGAAATATCTAACCTCACTAGCCGATTGGCTAGCACCTGGACATCATAAGAAAATGGTCTCTCCTCGGCTGGAATATATGCCAAGCTCCCCATACTGACCGCCTTCCGGCACAAAGCATCGGCCACCACATTGGCCTTCCCCGGATGATATAATATAGTAATGTCATAATCCTTAAGCAACTCAAGCCATCTCCGCTGTCTCAATTTAAAGTCTTTCTGTTTGAACAAGTGCTGGAGACTACGATGGTCGGTATACACCTCACAAGACACACCGTACACTCTCGAGGCATCACAGTAAACAGTATATGAACCTGAAGCTGATGGCAATACTAACACTGGAGCTGTGGTCAAAGATGTCTTGAGCTTCTGAAAGCTCTCCTCGCACTCATCAGACCACACGAATGGTGCACCCTTCTGGGTCAATTTAGTCAATGAAGAAGCAATGGATGAAAATCCCTGAACAAACCGGCGATAATATCCCACCAAGCCAAGAAAACTCCTGATCTCTGTAGCTGAGGACGGTCTAGGCCAACTCTGCACCGCCTCTATCTTCTTCGGATCAACCTGAATACCATCACGAGACACCACATGTCCCCGAAATGCTACGGACTCGAGCCAAAACTCGCACTTGGAGAATTTAGCATATAGCTTCTCCTCCCTCAATCTCTGCAACACAATACTCAAATGCTGAGCATGCTCCTCCCGACTACGGGAGTAGACTAGAATGTCATCAATGAACACAATCACAAATGAATCCAAATAAGGCCTGAACACACTGTTCATCAGATGCATAAATGCTGCTGGGGCGTTCAGCGACGATCCGCCTCAATGGAGCATGCCATATCAACAACCTGCTCAAATGATGATGACAAAACTCTCTCTCTGGTCATAAGAATGCGGATAGAGTAGTTGAGGCCATCAATGAACCTCCCGATCCTCTCCCTATCATTAGGGATCATCCATGTGGCATGCCTAGCCAACTGTGTGAATCTAAGCTCATACTGAGTCACAGACATGTCGCTCTGATACCAACTTATCACGACCCCAAACCTGGTCGTGATGGCGCCCAGCACATTGCTAAGCCAGCCTGACCAATCAATATCAACAACGGAGCTAGAATCTCTCTTTAGCCCATTTAAGCATATTAATTCACGAAGCAACATCGATACATATAACGAAAACGGGGAACCAAGTCCCATAATACATCAACTCCCATAGACCAAAGGGTCAAGAGTCATGAGCCTCTACTGAACATGAGTGTATAAAGGTTTACAAGATACCAAGTGCGGAAAGAAAAGTCAATACAAAATCAAGAGACGGTAAGAAGGAATATCGGGTCCTGCGGACTCTGCGGCTACCTCGAATATCCACAAATGTCGCCTCGCACGACTACTGGATCACTGCGTCGAGAGGTACACGGATCCGCACACAAGGTGCGGGGAGTAAAATGAGTACTTGCCGGACTCGGTGGTAATAAACAAGGTAAGAGAGCGCGGATAAGAAATCCGCAATAAAGCACTATGTAAAGATGTAATCAAATACCACTGTCACAAAATCAATATCAACTATACCTGTACCAACAAGTACCAACAACATAGTATAACAACTAGCGGATGTAGCTAAATGCAATGCAATGCATGATATGACCGCTACGGCGCGTGGCCCGACTCCAATTTTGGGTACCCGTGCTCACTTGTGGGGGTTCGGACTCGGAGGGGCTCCTACGGCCCAAGCACGATATCACTACGGCGTGCGGTCCGATCCAACATTAGCCCGATCCACTACCAGTCAGCTAATATGCAATTACAGCCTCGCAGGCTCAAAAGTAGTTTTTGAAAACATCTTTTATCATTTTTCGGTTGAAAACAGTAATATCAAGTTCCAGAGATTGGAAATAGCATGATAACAGAAATAGCTACGGACTGGTAGTAACTAACATGTCAATATGATAAGACAATGATAACGATCCTCGCGGGATCCAATAACTGGCTCACGGCCCACAAGTATACTCAACCACCCAAGAAGGGGGTTCAACGGCTCAAGAGTAGCCAATATCACGGTATAATATGCAACCATCCGAGAAGGAGGTTCGACGGCTCATGAATAGCCTAATATCATAACACAGTATCAGCAAGTCGGACTAAGCCATAGTCCCCAATCACAATCGACCCCGCACTCACATGAGAGTACGTATCTCGCTGCTATACAGCGTCACAAAGTGGTATACCGGGGTTTCGAACCCGCTGATCATCACCCACATCTATTACTCACCTCAATACGGCGCGACGACTACTCCGCAATCCCCTTGCCACGAGAATCAAGCTCCTGCACGCGTAGAATCTGATCAAATACAGTAGAAACACAACAAATTAGGCCAATGGAATGACACCCAATCAATACAACTCAATTTACATCAAAATTCCCAAAGTTTTCAAAACCCGACTTTCGGTAGGCTTCTCGAAAAATTACAAAAGTCACATATTCGGAATCCTCATCTCGATACGAGTCTAAGCATATCAATTTTACCAAATTCGGACTCCACTTGCCCATTCAAAACCTTGATTTTCTAAAGTTCAAGCCTAGGGTTAAATCTTCCATGAATCACCCCAAATTCCTCCATTTTCATGATATAATTGCATAATATTATCAATACTAATCATAGTTTAAGTCCATAGTTGATTACATGATGATTTCCCTTGAGTTTCTCTTAAAAATCGCCCAAATCGCCTCCTTAAGCCGAGACCCAAATGTGTGAAATGTTTCTGAAATTTTCTAACTTCTGATACACTTAACTCACTGCGATTTTCGCTTTTGCGGACCATTTTCCGCCCTACGGAACCGCTTCTGCGACCAATTGGTCGCTTCTACGAACCCAGGCCTATTTGGCCATTTCCGCTCCTGCGGGTCCGCTTCTGCGGGTCCGCTGCTGTGGATAATATTCCGCCCCTGCGGTCCTTTCCGCCTCTGCGATCAAGAGTCCGCTCCTGCGGACTCGCCTATGCGGTCAACAAATCCGCTTCTGCGGTTTTTCCCCATTTCTCTCTTGACCGCTTCTGCGGCCTCACCTTCGCTCCTGCGACGTCGCATCAGCGGAGACGATTCCGCTTCTGTGAAGTCACTCGCCCCTGTGCCCTCTTGTCCGCTTCTGCGGACTCGCTCCTGCGCCCCTATTTCCGCAGGAGCGAAAACAACAGAACCAGAATCCCAAACCTGCAATTTTCCACATTTTCTCCCGTTTAGCCATCCGAAAACAACCCGAGGCCCCCGGGACCTCACCCAAACACACCAACGCATCTTAATACCTTACTCGAACTTGCTACGATCCTCAAAACACGTCTAATAACATCAAAACCCATGATTCACATCGAATTCAAGCCTAAATTCCTTGAAACATTTCGAATTACACAATCAATCAAAAACCCGACTAAACGATGCCCGAATGACCTGAAATTTTGCAGGCACATCCAAAATCACCTAACGGAGCTACTGCAATTGTTGGAATTCCATTCCGACCCCCGGATCAAAATCTCACCTACCGTTCGGATTTCGCCAAAATTCAACCTTAGCCAATTCAAGCCTATTTCTACACCGGGCCTCCAAATTCAATTCTGATTGCTCCCTTAAGTCACAAATCACCTCCCGGAACTAACCAAATCATCAGAATCCGATTCCGAGCCCTCTAGCTAAATAGTCAACTCCGGGTTGATTTTCCTTATTCAAGTTTCTTCAAAAAGGCTATATGCCTCATTTTCAATCCAATTCACTCCTAACTCACCCGATATACTCTAACACTGATATAAAATCATAAAACATGTATTTACAACATAACGGGGTGGTAATTCTCGTGACAACGGGCCGGGTCGTCACACCTAATATTCTAACGCATTACACAATGATAATTGTATTCAATACATGAGGCTAAATGAGTGGATTTCCTGTAGTTAAGTCTAAACAGGCTCAATTTCTTCAAAACGATCTCTAATATTTAAAGCACAAATAAAATCACACTGATTTCTAGTTCCAAACTAACTACTACTTTTATGTTTCTGATTTTTACACCTGATAATACAAATACTGAATTTAAGCTAAACCAAACTAACACTACTAAATATAAAAAGAAATCATATGATCATAATAAGACAGTTTAACAGTCCTACCTACAGTTAACGAATAATAGTCCAACATTCATCCAACATTACTACAAATCATTATGACTAATATTACAGAATTAATCTAAAACTGGACTGATTAACACTTGCAAATTCCAGCTGCATTTTTCATTCAACAGAATTTACATTGATAGGAATGTGTACCTGAAATCAAGGTAGATCCATTAGATCTATAAACAACAGCAGCTATACAGGATTTAGCAAGCAAATTCCAGCAGTAACAGTCATGAAATCAACAGCAACAACAAAATCAACAGCAGTTAATCCCAGGAGACAATTTTCAGAACTTCAAGTTGTTTCAAAACCAGAATTCACATTCAAATCACTGGAATAACATCTCTTTATTGATTTGTGATTGATTCTCTCATTGTTTTTGGATTTTTTATATGAATTTGAAGGTAAAATAGAAGAAAAATGATCTGAAAGTATTAATTTCAAATTTAAAATTTAACAGATAGTTTTTTGTGGGATTTTTTGGGTTTTTCATATTCCAAAGTCTAAAAGAAAGCTCCTAAAAATCAAAAGAAGGTTCAAAAGTTTATAAATCAGAAAGGAAATCTAAAAATCAGGCAGAAGTCCTAAAAATCAGAGAGGAAGTTCTGAAAAAGTTCAAAAATCTCAAAAATCAGAAAGGAAGTCCTAAAAATCAGAGAGATGTCCAAAAATCAGGAAGAAGGTCAAAAATCAAAGAGAGCCCCCAAATTCTGCAGATTTTATGTCTATTTATTGTGACGACCCGGCCCGTCGTCACGGGAATTACCACCTTGTTACCCTGCATTTATGTGTTTTATGTTTTTATATCAGTGTTAGAGTCTATCGGGTGAGTTAGGAGTGACTTAGATTGAAAATGAGGCATATAGCCTTTTTGAAGGAAACTTGAATATGGAAAGTGAACCTGAAGTTGACTATTTAGTTAGAGGGCTCGAAATTGGATTCTGATGATTCGGTTAGTTCTGGCAGGTGATTTGTGACTTAGGGAAGCGATCGAAATTGAATTCAGAGGTCCGATGTAGAAATAGGCTTGAATTGGCTAAGGTTGAATTTTGGCGAAATCCGAACGGTAGATGATATTTTGATCCGGGGGTCGGAATGGAATTCCGAAAATTTTTTTAGCTTTGTCATGTGATTTTGGATAGTTTTGCAAATTTTCAGGTCATTCGGTCGTCGTTTGGTCGGGTTTTAGATCGAATGTGTAATTCGGAAAGCTTTAAGGAATTTTGGCTTGAATTCGATGTGAATTATGGGTTTTGATGTTGTTAGATGTGTTTTGAGGATTGGAACAAGTTCGAGTAAGGAATTAGGATGTGTTGGTGTGTTTGGATGAGGTACCGGGGGCCTCGGGGTGTTTTTGGATAGTTAAATGGGAGAAAACATGGAAAATTGCAGGTTTTGGTTGCTGGTTCTGTTGTTTTCGCCCCTGCGGAAATGGGACCACAGAGGCGAGTCCGCAGGAATAGACGAGGGAGCGCAGGGGCATACTGGTTTGCAGGAGCAGACCTTTGTCCACATAGGTGGCACCGCTGGTACGGAAAGAGCATCGCAAAAGCGAGTTCGTCGAGGGGTGAAGGATCCGCAGAAGCGGAATGGCTTCTCGCTTAAGCGAGTCCGTATAAGCGGACTCCTATTCGCGGGAGCGGATAGTTCCGCAGGAGGGGACGTTTTTCCACAGGAGCGGCCTCGCGGAAGCGGCCCTTATGCGGACTCCTATTCGCAGGAGCGGATAGTTCCGCAGGAGCGGACGATTTTCCGCAGGAGCCGCAGAGGCGGAAAATGTTCCGCAGAAGCGGAAATCGCAGAGGGTTAATTATATCAGAAGTTAGAAATTTCAGAAACATTTCAAAACATTTGGGTCTCGGCTTAAGAGGCGATTTGGGTGATTTTGAAGAGAAATTCAAGGGAATTCATCAGGTAATCAACTATGGACTCAAATTATGATTAGTATTGATAATATTATGCAATTATCTCATGAAAATGGAGGAATTTGGGGTATTTTATGGAGGTTTTAGCCCTAGGCTTGAACTTTAGAAAAGCAAGGATTTGAGTGGGCAAATGGAGTCCGAATTTGGTAAATTTTATATGCCTAGACTCGTATTGAGACGAGGGTTCCGAATATGTGACTTTCGTAATTTTTCGAGAAGCGTACCGAAAGTCGGGTTTTGGCAACTTTGTGAATTTTGATGTAAATTGAGTTGTTTTGACTGGGTGTCATCCCATTGGCCTAATTTGTTGTGTTTCTACTACATTTGATCAGATTCTACGTGTGCGGAGCTTGATTCTAGTGGCAAGGGCATCGCGGACTAGTCGTCGAGCTGTATTGAGGTGAGTAATAGACGTGGGTGATGACCAGCGGGTTACATATATTCAATTATTCTTTGAATAAAAATGGACCATTGGATTGATTATGATGGACGGATGAGATTTAGGGGGTGGCTGATCTGGTCTCTTTTGTTTGGGCTTGGACCGGCTGGGGGGGGGGGGAATTATCCGTTTTGGGCCTGGAAATTGGAGTATTTCGAGCCCAATCGTTTGCCTTTGTATTTTTGTGTGTTGTATTTTCCTTTGTATTTTTTGTATTACACTTGTGTATTATTATTTTTTGAATTTTGTATTTAGATTGTATTTCAAATTTCTTTTTTGGATTTTCTGTATTTTTTCTATTTTGTAATTATTTGGAATTTATTAAAATAGTTAAACTAATTACCTTCTTTTTTGGCAATTTTTCAATTTAAAAGCAAAGTAATATTAATTTTGATTTTTTTATTTGTTAAAAAAAAGAATTAATTTCCTAAATGCATTTTTTTGTATTTTTATTTATCACACGCAAATAACATGCAAACAATTAACACAAAAATTCACAAAAATTATAAAAATAAGGAAAAAACATTAATTTTGAATTTTATAGGAATAACTCATGTGTAGGGTAAAAATCACGTGCTCACACACATCATAAGATAGATCACCATCAAGATGAATGGTACTGATGTCTAATACATGAGACGGATCCCCGATATACTTCCGGAGCATAGACACATGAAATACTGGATGAACACTAGAAAAACTAGGTGGCAAGGCCAGCTCATATGCCACCTCTCCAACCCTCCTGAGTATCTCCAAAGGACCAATGTACCTGGGACTCATCTTCCCCTTCTTCCCAAACCTCATGACACCCTTCATGGGTGAAACCTTCAGCAATACTCTATCACCAACCATGAAAGACAACTCTCGAATCCTACGGTCTACATAACTCTTTTGGCAAGACTGTGCTGTGCGAAGCCTCTCCTGAATCAACTTCACTCTATCCAGAGCATCCTGAACTAACTCAGTCCCTATCAATCTATCCTCACCAGGCTCAAACCATCCCACAGAAGATCTACACCATCTGCCATACAACGCCTCGTACGGGGTCATCTGAATACTCGACTGATAACTGTTGTTGTAGGCAAACTCAGCAAGTGCCAAGAACTCATCCCACGAACCACCAAAGTTAATCACACAAGCTCGCAACATATCCTCCAAGATCTGAATAGTGCGCTCAGACTGCTTGTCTGTCTGAGGGTGAAATGCGGTGCTCAACTCAACCCACGTACCCAGCTCCCGCTGAAAAGCTCTCAAAAACTGAGAAGTGAACTGAGTGCCTCTGTCAGATATAATAGACACTGGGACCCCATGCAACCTGACAATCTCCCGGATAAAGATCGCCGCCAACCGCTCTGATGAGTAAGTAGTACAAACTGGGATGAAATGTGCGGACTTGGTTAGCCGATCAACAATCACCCACACAGAATCGAACTTCCTCGAAGTCCGAGGGAGCCCAATAACAAAATCCATGGTGATCCTCTCCCACTTCCACTCGGGAATAACCATACGTTGAAGAACACCGCCCGGTCTCTGATGCTCATACTTGACCTGCTGGTAGTTGAGGCACTTGGCTACATGCCCAACAATATCCATTTTCATCCTTCTCCACCAGTAGTGTTGTCTCAAGTCCTGGTACATCTTTGCGACACCTGGGTGAGTAGAGTACCGCGATCTGTGTGCCTCCTCTAGTATCAACTCTCGTAGGCCATCTACATTGGGCACACAAATACGGCCCTGCATCCTCAGAACACCATCACTGTCGATAGTCACATCTCTAGCATAATTGTGCAGCACCCTGTCCTTAAGGACAAGAAAATGTGGGTCATCATACCGTCACTCCCTGATGCGATCATATAAATAAGACCGAGAAACAACACAAGCCAACACGCGGCTCAGCTCCGAAATATCCAACCTCACTAGCCGATTGACTAGGGCCTGAACGTCATAAGCAAATGGCCTCTCCCCAACTGGGATATAAGCTAGACTGCCCATACTGACCACCTTCCGACTCAAAGCATCGGCCACAACATTGGCCTTCCCCAGATGATACAAGATAGTGATGTCATAATCCATAGAGGTAATGCCTCCAATCTTCAGAGCGTGAACTATGGCTGCTAGTTCCAAATCATGAACAGGGTAGTTATTCTGATGGGGCTTCAAGTGGCGAGAAGCATAAGCAATGACTCTATCCCTCCTACATCAATACACAACCAATGCCAACTCCTGAGGCATCATAATAAACAATATAAGGATATGAAAGCTCTCCTCGCACTCCTCGGACCATATGAAAAGAACACCCTTCTGAGTCAATCTAGTCAAGGGTGAAGCAATAGAAGAGAATCCCTGAACGAATCGGCGGTAATGCCCTACCAATTGCAGGAAGCTACAGATCTCAGTAACTGAAAGTCGGTCTGGGCCAACTCTGCACTGCCTCTACCTTCCTCGGATCTACCTTAATACCATCATGGGACACCACCTATCCTAAGAATGCCATAAACTCAAGCCAGAACTCATACTTGGAGAACTTGGCATACAACTTCTCCTTCTGGAATCTCTATAACACAACTCTAAGGTGCTGAGCATGCTCCTCCTGGCTACGAGAGTACACTAGGATGTCATCTATGAACACAATCACGAAGGAGTCCAAATATGGCCAAAATACACTGTTCATCAGATGCATGAACGCGGCTGGGGCATTGGTTAGCCCAAAAGACATCACAAGAAACTCATAATGCCCATACCTCGTCCTGAAGGCTGTCTTCATAATATCAAACTCTCTAATCTTCAGCTGGTGGTAGCCTGAACGAAGATCAATCTTCGAGAATACCCTAGCTCCCTGGAGCTGATCAAATAAATCATCAATGCGAGGCAGAGGATACTTAATCTTCACTGTTACCTTGTTCAGCTGCCTATAATCAAAACACATCCTCATAGAGCCATCCTTCTTCTTAACAAACAGGACCGGTGCTCCCCACGGTGACATACTCGGCCGAATGAACCCCTTATCTAGGAGCTGCTGGAGCTGCTACTTCAATTCCTTCAGCTCAGCTGGTTCCATCCGAAATGGAGGAATAGAAATAGGCTGAGTGCCTGGCACCAAATTGTCCAAAATCAATGTCCCTGTCTGGCGACATGCCCGGCAGGTCTGAGGGAAATACATCAGGAATGTCCCGCATAATGAGAACAGAATCAATACTGGGGGTTTGAGCTTCGACCTCCCGCACAAATGATAAATAATAAAGACATCCCTTCCCAACCATTCGTTGGGCCTTGAGGAAAGATATTACCCTGCTAGGTACATAATCAGTCGTGCCTCGCCACTCGATCCTCTGAATGCCCGGCATAGCCAAAGTGACTGTCTTAGCATGACATGGAGACAACCAGTCCATGCCCAATATAACATCAAAATCAATCATGCTGAGAATTAATAGGTCCACTCGGGTCTCCAGACCCCCAATAGTGACTAGACAGGACCGGTATACATGGTCCATAATAATAGTATCCCCCACCGGGGTAGATACATGCACTAGCAACTCAAGACACCCTCGGGACATGCCCAAATGAGGAGAAAAATATGTAGACACATAAGAGTAAGTAGAACCAAGATCGAACAACATCGAGGCATCTCAATGGAAGACTGAAATAATACCTGTAATGATATCATCAGAAGCAACAGCCTCAGATCGGCCCTAAAGAGCATAACATCTAGACTGTCCGCCTGATCGGCCTCCCCCTTGAGGGCGACCCCTAGCTGACTGACCCTCACCCTTAGTTGGCGGGGCGGGTGCTGAAGTAGAAGGACCTGACGACAAGGGCTGCCCCCTATGCTGGTAAAACCTGGAAACAAGATGGGGACACTCTCTACGGATGTGCCCAAACTCTCCGCACTCGAAGTAACTCCCCGGTGCTGGGGGCTGAGACTGATAAGGACCCCTAGCGTTGGAGTGTCTAGCGGATGAACTAGGCCGAGAAGAACCCTGGGCAGATGGGGCCTGTGAAGAACTCTGAGCTGGCATAGTGCTGAGAGATGGCTGGCTCTGGTGCGAACCCTGATAATTCTGGCTAGAAGACCACCTACGGCGATCTGAGCGGCCCTACTGTGAAGACTTGAAAGAGCGACCCCGGCTCTGGTGACCCTGGCCTCTTGTCTAAGTGCCACTAGAACTAGCTGATCCTCGAGGCCTCTTATCCTCCCTCTCATCCTGCTCTCTACGACGATCTGTCTCTATGTCACGAGCGATATCCATAGCATCCTCAAAAGTACGGCTCAAGACCCTCTCTCGGGTCATCAGAATACGGATGGGATAGATAAGGTCATCCACAAAGAGTCCAATCCTCTCTCTGTCGGTAGGAACCAGCCACGGTGCATATCTAGATAACTCTATAAATCTGATCTCATACTCTGACACTGACATGTCTCCGTGGCGGAGACCCTCAAACTTCCTACGCATCTCCTCTCTCTGAGATCGAGGCACCCACTTCTCCAAGAACATAGTGGAGAACTCTAGCCATGATAGTGGTGCTGCCCCTACTGGATTGCGGCGCTCATAAGCCTCCCACCAAGCGAAGGCTGGCCCATGGAACTGAAAGGTAGTGAAGGATACACCGCTAGACTCCAAGATCCCTGCCGTACGGAGCATCTGACGACACTTATCCAGAAAACCTTGGGCGTCCTCGCCCGGAGCACTAGTGAACACTAAAGGAGATAATCTGCTGAACCTCTTGAGACGACGGTGCTCATCGTCAGTCATAGCCGGGAACCTGTCCCCCTGAACCTGATCTGCTGGCTGAACTAGAACCATAGGCTGAACTGGAGGAGCCTCAGGTGTCTGCAGGCCCTGCACTGCTGGCTCTGGAGTGCGTGCTGCAGGGGTCTGATAACCACCCCCAGTCCCTGATGCAGCTGCTGCGGTGGTAACTGAAACCGCCTGTGTCAGGCCAGTGCAAACTGCTAATATTTGAGCCAGGGTCTCCTGTAGACCCAGAATGACAATGGGCAGAGCTGGTGCCTGAACTGGCGCTACTGGAGCCTCAGCAACTGGAGGTTGTGGCTCAGCTGGCACTGCCTCAGCTGCCCTACCTCTGCCACGACCACGGCCGCGTCCACGGCCTCTAGAAGGTGCTAGTGGTGGTCGTCCACCTCGTCCGAAAGCTCGAGTTCTCGCCATCTGCGAGAGAATAGAATGTCAAAGTTTAATTTGAATCAACAAAATCGCACGACAAGAATTTCAAGAATGGAAACTTTCCTAAAAGGTTTGCAGCCTCCCGAGGATAAGTATAGGCATCCCCGTACCGATCCACGAGACTCTACTAAACCGGCTCATGATTCGCGAGACCTGTTAACCTTGGCTCTGATACCAACTTGTTACGACCCAAACCCCAGTCGTGATGGCGCCCAACACAATGCTAGGCAAGCCCGACCATGTTATCCATTAAACTAGCCAATTATTAATTTCAGGTGATCAATTTAAACTTAAATAACAAGTGTTCTTATCAAAATGATAAACGTGACAGTAGAAGCTAACAAAATACGGTCCCAACCAAATCGGGGTGTCGTAAGTCTGAGCCTCTACAGATAAAACAGCCTATACAAACAAGTCTAGGCAAAATGAAAGCAACAAAATGATAAAGGAGGAGAAAACAGGTTCTGCGGACGTCGACAGCTACTTCATAGTCTCCGCGGAATAGAAATGAATAAGCAGCTGCGACAACTCAACTGCTCTCTGGCACCAGCGAATCTGCACCAAAAAGTGCAGGGGAGTGGGGTGAGTATATTTCAACTCAGTGAGTAACAATAATAAACAATAACTGAAAATAAGAACTCCGGTACTATCACTAAACAATACTAAGGGCAGCCTCACGGGTAAGTCATCACTACGGAGGATACTCTCATCTCCAGCCCACGTCTATCTTAACAAGGTCCCATAATGGCCTAATCTTCGCTCGTACCGCTACAGTATATAGCCAACCCAATGTACATAAATGTATATAAATGTCTATAATGTATAAGTATATAAGTACATATATGGATATGTATAATTATAATACTGCGGCGTGAAGCTCGCTCCAATAGATATAACACTGCAACGTGCAGCCCGCTCCATTTAACGTCGATGGCGCTCACTAGGGGTGTATACAGACTTCGGAGGGGCTCCCTGGGCCCAAGCACTATGATACTACGGCGTGCAGCCCGATCCACACATATATTACTGCGGCGTGTAGTCCGATCCAATATATATATATATATATATATATATACATATATAACTATACTGCTGCAGCATGCAGCCTGATCCTATAATATACTCCAGTGCTCACTGAGAATGTGTGCAGACTCAGATTTCGAAAGGGCTCCTAGAGCCCAAGCGCAATAATACTACGCTGTGCAGTCCATCCCACTCGTATATATTACTGCGGCGTGCAGTCCGATCCACATATACATCACTGCAGCGTGCAGTTCGATCCAATGCAGGTATATAGATATAATACCTCATAATGTGTCCTCGACCCTGTCCCAATTAGTATAGAAATGGCCTTTCAGGCCCACTCAGCTAAATCAGGGAATTTCCACCCTAAGTAGTCTATCTCTCACAGTACACATCTAGTACTGGCTCACGATGTGCTATACAACTAATTTTTACGGCTTAGTGTAAGTTTCCAACATGATATAGGGGTCACCTAGCTCTACAGGTTCCCTAATGCTCTACAGACCGGCACAAGGCCCCAAACATGGCTACTAGCCCAATCACACAGTTAAAATCCCATTCTTAGTCACAATACACAACACACTATTAGTCGGAAAGGACCGAGTCCAATTACCCAATCACAATGTCGCCACTCCCGTGACATGACGTGTGTCTCATCTCATCATCGCAATGTAAAGTGCAAGTACGAGGTTTTAAACCCTCAGTACACTATTTACTACCACCACTCACCTCGATCCGGTTGAAGTCTTAGTTCACCTTGCGCTTGCCTCGCAATTCAATCACCTCGGATGTCGAATCTATTTAAAATCATACAGAATACGTCAATATATGCTAATTACACACAACCCATTCGAAATAACTCAATTTGCACCAAAACCTACAAAGTTGTCAAAACCCGACTTTTGGTATGCTTCTCAAAAAATTACGAAACTTATATTTTCGGAACCCTTATCTCAACACGAGTCCATACATATAAAGTTTTCCAGAATCGGACTCCGTTTGCACATTCAAATCGACATTTTACCAAAACCTAGGCTTATGCTAAATTCCCCCATTAATTCATCCAATTTCAGTGAAATAAAGGAGGATTCTAAGATAAAAACACATAATTGAACCACAAAACTTACCTACGATGATAACCCCATGAAATCCCAGCAATTTCGCATCACTTTATCTCTCTAAGACTCAATAATGGTGTTTTATGAATGAATGGTCGCGTCTGAAATGTTCTGGACTTAAATTCACTGCCAGGCATTCTTACTCTACGCGATCGCAGCCCTTGGCTCGCGATCGCGATGCACAACTCTAGAGCGGCCATCATTTCCTCTATGTGATTGCGTGGACCTGGACGCGATCGCAGTTACCAACTCAGCGCCCCTACGCGATCGCAATGAAACGAACGCAACTGCACTGCACTCGAACTCGACCTTACGCGATCGCATCAATCCCCCCGCGATCGCGATGCACAACCCTTCGACCTTATGCGATCACATCACTCTTCCTGCGACCGAGAAGAACAAATCCCCAGCCTCACTCCGATACACTACGCGATCGCGTGGCAATGTACGCGATCGCAGAGAACAAATAACCTGCAATTTTATTGCAGCATTTCAGCAGTTCATTTTGGCACAAAGTGGTCCGTTTGGACCCCCGAATTCATCCCGAGGCCCCCACGACCCCAGCGAAAACCACAACATAATCCACAATACGATAAAAACTTGTTCCAATCCTAAAAATACGCCTTTAAAGACGGAAAACATCGAATCCAAGCAATTCAAGCCTATGTTTTCATTTAAACTTCCCTAACCAACAATCAATCGAAAACCTGACCAAACGACTTCCGAATGGCCTGAAATTTTACAGACATATCCAAAATCACATAACGGAGCTATAGAAATTGTCGGAATTCCATTCCGACCCCCAAATCAAAATCTCACCTACTGATCGAATTCGCCAAAATTCAACCTTGGCCATTTCAAGCCTATTTCTACACCGGACCTCCAAATTCAATTTCGATCACTCCCCTAAGTCACAAATCACCTCCCGGAACTAACCGAATCATCAGAATCCGATTCTGAGCCCTCTAACTAAATATTCTACTCCAGGTGGACTTTTAACATTCAAGCTTCCTTCCAAAAGGCTATTTGCCTCATTTTCAACCAGAATTACTCCTAACTCGCCTGATAGACTCTAACACCGATATAAAAAATGAAACATGGAAAATGCAAGATAACGAGGTGGTAATTCTCTTGACAATGGGCCGGGTCGTCACAACTTCCTTGATACTTTTGTGCTCAATTGGAGAGAGAACGACTGAAAAGGCAAGTGAGTTTCTTGACTTTGATATAGTTTGATTTCTTGAGTCAAGAGGTTTGATTACATTTTCAAGAGGGTATGAACTTTTATGCTTCCAATTAGACATCTAAACCTCATTATAAGAGTGTCACAACCCGGATTTCCCCCATCATCGGGATCGTGATGGCGCCTACTCGTGGTAGCTAGGCAAGCCAATTAATTCAACATTTTCCTGTTCATACTATCATTTTAGTTCTCATATTCAGTAACAAGAAATAATTACTCAATTTGTTAAATGCAGAAGTCTTTCGAAATAGAGACAAATAATGATAATGTAAAACAACTAACAAAATCCTCTACCCAAGATGTGGAGTCACCAACTCACGAACCACTAAAGAATACTACACATAATGGTCTGAAAGAAAATAATGAACATCCGTCCATCTCGGAACAATGAGACCATCGTGATAAGTAAAGACGCCGGGCCTGCGGACGCCTGCAAGCTACATCGGTCTCGTAAGCACAGAAATCCCATAAATACTCTACTGCTGCTGTTGCTCTTGCTCGAAACCTGGACCTGTGCAAAAATGCACAGAAGCGCAGTATCAGCACAATCCGACCCCATGTGCTGGTAAGTGCCTGGCCTATCCCGGCGAAGCAGTGACAAGCCTAGGACCAGACACTCACATAAACCTGTGCAGTTCTATATATGTATATTCCATAAAATAACAGAATTATCAAGTAACACAATTAACAAAGGAGTATCATACTGGGGGAACACAATCATCAACATATAATAAATTAGTAAAGATAATCAGAGTGTTATAAAAATAGCTATCATAAAAACAAGAAATTCAAATAGTTGCACGACATCACCCTTTGTGCTTTTACTCTCATCCTCACCAAATAATCAAATAAAAGTGCACGGCATCACCCTCCGTGCTTTTACTCTCATCCTCACATCCATGGCACGGCATGATCCTTCGTGCATGGTTCAATTAACAACGGCACGGAATGTTCTTTCGTGCATAATCAATATCACAAGGCACGGCATGCTCCTTCGTGCATAATCAATAACAAGGCACGGCATTACCCTTCGTGCATAATCAATAAAACAAGGCACGACATGATCCTTCGTGCATAATCAATAAAATAAGGCACGACATGATCCTTCGTGCATAATAAATAAAACAAGGCACGACATCACCTTTCGTGCATTATCACTCTTCCTCACCCAAATAACAATCACAGTTAACGGCAAAAGAATGAAAATAATTCACATGAACCATACCGGCAAGGGACACGATAATCATCATAGTAAAGTCCCAGCAAGGGAAACAATAATCAACTTCACAATAAAGTCCCGGCAAGGGAAACAATAATCAACATCACAATGAAGTCCCGTCAAGGGAAAAAGATACTCAACTTCACAATAAAGTCCATGCAAGGGAAAACAATAATCAACTTCACAATAAAGTCCCGGCAAGGGAAAACAATAATCAACTTCACAACCCAGCAAGGGTTCAAGATTATGTCTTAAAAACATCCCACAATATATGTCAACATATGACTCACGGGCATGCTAGACGCCAGTGTATGGATGCTCGTCACCGCAGCCCATACATCGCACTCGATCACATAGCAATTAGCACATTAATCATATTCCCTCAAGCTAGGATAGATCAAACACTTACCTCGACGGCTTATAGTCCACTCAATCCTCAAGCAATACTTTTCCTTTCGAATTTGGCTCCAAAATCAATCGTATCTATACACAATTTATTTAATATCATCAATTTTACTCAACAAAGCAACCCAATTGCCTAATTAAAGTATTTTTAACATGCTGTCCAAAAATTGTAAAATCATCCCCGGGTTTGCTTGATCAAAAAATTCCGAAAATTATACCAATGGATTCCACGTCTCGCCACGAGTCCGTACATATAAAGAACATTAAATTTGGAGTCCGTTTGACTCCTCAAATCGACCCCTAAAGGTCTCATAATTCCAGGCCCCAAAATCCTATTTTTTTGCTATTTTCATGAATTAAAGAATGGGATTGTGGTTTATAATCACCCATAAACGAGTTTTCATAATCAAATCACTTACCTCTATGATACCCACTGATTTTCTCTTTTAAAAATCGCCTCAGAACCTTCTTTCCATTCAAAAATTGAAAAAGAACTCGAAATGCTCATTATAGGTATACTTGGCACGCGTGTTACTGCTCCCAATAGATTCCTTGTGAAATTATAATGAATTTAGGCTTTTGAATCACTCAATTTGACTTTATAATGAAGGAGATATGTAGGTTTTAAGATTCGCAAATAGTGCAGGTTTTTAATACGCCGTCAGGGGTAATTTCGTCATTAACCTGAAAATCTGGGTAACCTTAGTAAAATGGCCATAAAATTCTCATAGGATGTCCAAATTCGATCATTCTTTTTGCTACTGGTCCGTAATTACGATACGGATCTAATTCTTTATTCAAAACAGTAATAGACGCTCATTTATTCAATATGATCTCATTTGTGCTTGAAGAAACGATGTCGAAGCATAAGAAAATGAGCCTAATGCAACCCAAACATATCTGAAACACGTCAAACGACGTCCATTTTCGACCAAACTTTACATGAAGTGCTTAAACAATATATAAGACTTGTACCGTGCGTCGAAACAAAAATACAAGCCCGATACCATGGTCTTTTAATCAAATTTCCTTTCTATTTTCATTAATAATTTCAGAAAAACAATTTCACAGAAAAATTCATATCTTGGGCTCTAAGGCTCAAAATTTAACTCTGGATGCGTGCCCGAGTCCCCTATTTTCCTATGGACCTTCCGGGACCGTCCGATCTCGGGTCTGGGTCCATTTACCAAAAATATTGACCGAAGTCAACTATATAAATATTAATATCAAATTTCTTCAAATTTTCCATAGAATTCACATATTCTAAGACAAAAATATTCCGGCTACGTGCCCGGATTACGCATGTAAATCGAGGCAATATAAAATAAGGTTTTCAAGGCCTCGAAAGTGTAGAACACATGAGGAAAGCAGGTGATGACCCTTTGGGTCGTCACATCCTCCACTTCTAAAACAACCATTCGTCCTCGAACGGACAAGAGAAGGAAGTACCAGAGTCGGGGAACAAATATGGGTAACGGCTCCGCATATCAGACTCAAACTCACAGGTCGATGCCTTAGGAGGCTGACCTCTCCACTGAACACGCACAGAAGGATAACGCTTCGACCTCAACTGTCGAACCTGCCGGTCTAGAATGGCCACCGGCTCCTCCTCGTAGGATAGATTATTGTCCAATTGGACAATATTGAAGTCTAACACATGCGTGGGATCGCCGTGGTATCTCTAAAGCATAGATACATGAAAAACTGGATG